>QODF01000029.1:6517447-6587014 GCA_024372805.1 Oostethus manadensis
TGAGTGGTTAGCACATTGGCCACACAGTCAGGAGATCTGGAAGACCTGGGTTCAAATCTCCGTTGGGCATCTCTGTGTGGAGTTTGCATGTTCTCCCCGTGCGTGTGTGGGTTTTCTCCGGGTACTCCGGTTTCCTCCCACATTCCAAAAACATGCATGTTAGGTTAATTGGCGACTCTAAATTGTCCATCGGTATGAATGTGAGTGTGAATGTTTGTTTGTCTATATGTGCCCTGCGATTGACTGGCGACCAGTCCAGGGTGTACCCCGCCTCTCGCCCAAAGCCAGCTGGGATAGGCTCCAGCATCCCCGTGACCCTAATGAGGATAAGCGGTATAGAAAATGAATGAATGAATGAATGTTCTCAAAATGATGTCCGTTCTGGTCCAGTCACTGCTGACTGCCAAAGCGATGGAAAAGCGCGTGAAACAATTCTCTTGGTATTTGCATGCATTAACTTTCAGTGGGGGCCGCACGGTGGATGAATGGGTAGCATGTTGGCCTCACAGTCAGGAGGTTTAGGGTTCGAATCTGCGTTGGGCATCTCTGTGTGGAGTTTGCATGCTCTCCCCGCGCGTGTGTGTGTGTTTTCTCCGGGTACTTCGGTTTCCTCCCACATTCCAAAAACATGCATGTTAGGTTAATTGGTGACTCTAAATTGCTCATTCGGTATGAATGTGAGTGTGAATGTTTGTTTGTCTATATGTGCCCTGCGATTGACTGGCGAGCAGTCCAGGGTGTACCCCGCCTCCCGCCCAATGTCAGCTGGGATAGGCTCCAGCATACCCGCGACCCTAATGAGGATAAGCGGTATAGAAAATGAAAGAATGAATAAACTTTCAGTGGTTGCTCTCAATTCAGTGAGTGTTGCAGGCCTCATTGTGCAGACTTTGTCTTTTAGGTATTCTCATAAAAAGAAGTCTGGTGGTGTGAGGTCTGGTGAATGTGGAGGGTTTTCAACAAAACTCCTTCATCCAGTCCACCTCTTTGGCAAGATCTCATCAAGAAACGATCTTACATCGCGATGGTAGTGTGGGGGTGCCTTCCTTGATGAGATCTTGCCAAACAGGTGGATTCGGGGAATTGATTTGGTGGAATTGTTTCATGACGTGTGCTATTCCATCGCTTTGCGTTGTCACTGTGACTGGACCAGAACCGGCACAGGCGGTGACAAAACAATAGAATAATGTAAACTATTTTGCATGTTGAAAATTGAACAAATTATAATAAACACCTAGTTTACATTTATTTAAAGTGTTTATAATACCAAGAGAATGTTTTTTTCCCCAAGAGCTCTGCTAATGATATTATAAATGGAGCTATTTTAGTGCTTTTCTGAATACACTTCATGAGCACAAGTTTGCAACTGGTTGCTGACTCCCCCAACATGCATTGGCGGGAGGTACACATTCATTGAAATAACTAGTTACATGTGCTGATAGCTGCTAAAAAGTCAAGCTAACTGGCTAACTGCTGAAGTTCAAAGTGGTTGCCTAGCAACAATGTCAAACAAAAGAAAAAAGGGGAAAAATAATGCATCTATCACAAATCTAAAGAATACTGGGAATGGACATACGGAATCAAATTTAGAAATAGGCTCAGTCTTGTTGTCAAATGTGCAAATGTGAAGGAGGACGACCACAGCCATGATTTGAGAAAAATTCAAACAGGAATTCTTGCACTTTGTTGAGTGCTGCATTCAAGAGAAGTTAAAGTGGATATTATGTGGCCTGGAGATGTGGAGGAAGGAGACCCAAAAGATGGAGATGAAGGAGACACAAGAGATGGCGATGAAGGCGACACAAGAGTGTATTGCAGCACAAATAAGCAAGAATTTAGGTGTCTGCAATCACAGATTCAAAATGTTTCAATACAAAATGTGAGTTTGGATATTAAGGACATAAACAATCCTGATATAAACCAAGCCAGAGCATCCCAAACATTGTCAATGGTTCACATGTCGGGTGAGTATGCTGGCTATACAATTACTGTACTGGGATGTTTTCAGCTTCATGCTGTAAGGTGATACCTGGGAACAATGTGCCTCAGGATCTTGTCACAGTATCTCCGTACTTACCAAATGTCATCAATACAGTAAAATGCACCTGCGTTGTGAATGGGGTGGCCCATGGTGGCACTGGAGTATTGGTACAGCGAGCATGATTGGGGTTGACATATTGCTTTTTCTTGTGGCCAACCTAAGGCACACCTGTGCAATATTCAGTCTGTCTTATAAGCACCTTGATATGTCATACCTCTGAGGTGGATGGATTAGGAATCATGAATGAAGAGTTAGAGCCATTAAAAACAATAATTGACAGAGATAGGCCTTTTCTGTACAAAGGTTTCAGACCTTTAATCATTTGAAAAATGATAACAAAAACAAAAGTCTGTTTGTTGGCTGTATTTATCTGGCTTTAACAGTCTTGGGATAAAAAGGGACAACAAAGGATGGTAGTCATGCATCCTGCAAAAAATCCAACCAAACAACAAACATGTTATATTTAATATGGTGTTACTGCAATGTACAGTAGGGTCATCAGCCTACTGTAGGGAATTCAGGGAAAATGTTTCCCCTGAATTGAGACCAAACTGCAGCCTAAAAAGGAAGTTCCTTCAGTTTAAAGTCTATCATGTCACAGTCACATGTCAGCAGATAAAGCATTTACTGTGAAATTACGCAAAACAGACTTAAGAATGGGGCACGAAGGCTGAACAGAACAAATACTGACTCACAACTGATAGAGTCACAGACTTCAGGGTCAGACTGGATCCAAAAAAGGAGTGAAAATGTGCGGGGCTGGGAAAGTCAAAGCGAATGACTAAGTAACCAAAAACAATAAACTAAACCTTGAGAAAACAAAGACAGTCTAACAAGGTCAAGTCCATCCATCCATTTTCTATGCCCCTTGTCAAGAGTCCAAAATGAAGCTGTCCGGGATTGTCTGATGCAAGTGTTGCTGATGGTAACCGCTCAGTTTCAACTAAATGATTAAAAAAACACTATGATAAAATATGGAAAATGAGTTATTTGTCATTTACTGTAAATGAACTTCATCATCAGCTTTGTTGTCAGCACAAATTGAATTCCCATCCTCGCAAAGGGCACGGGACAAATAGGCTTCACCATTTTCCTGTCCTTGACAAACAGGATGGGAGAAAGAATGCCTTCCGATGCCAAGTAATGGTGACTGTCATCACCTCATAAGGATACCATTGGTGTCACAAAGGAAAAGTGAGATGAGAGCACCTGGACAGAAAAATGGGAACTTACTAGGAAAAGGCCTTAATGCTCTGAGCAACATAATACAATTAATTTAATGTCAATTACAAACAGTAATCCACATATTGTAAACCTAGGGGCATCTTTTAAAACAGCCTTATCTTTGGAAATATAAATATACATGATTAATCACTAGGGAGGACACAATTAAAATGTGCACAACAGTGTAACATAGTAGCAATTATATTGGTAGATTACAATAGATCTTTATCGATTTTTAAAGATTTTTTTTCACTCTGCTTTTCTTAAAAGTAAAATTAAAAGTCTCCTTTTATCATGGTATACCTACTCTAGTCTATTGTCTCATGACATCCCTAATAATTACACACAATTACACGTGTAAAGTATATATGAAAGCCCATTAAGGGGATGATTGCATGTATGAACATGAATAAACAATTTAAGATCAAAACTGCATTAAAAAGGATCCCAAAATTAAATAAAAACTAAATCAAGTCTGACGTTTTACATACTTCAACATGACTTTTGACTACCACACACCATGAATGGGTCTGTTTAGTCCAGTATTATCTATAAAATGTATGGCCAGGTGATATCGTTGAGCAAACATCTTCCTGTTTGTCACTAGTTGCCTTTCAAGCGCGACAAGTTTGAATTTATATTTATACAGTGCTGAACTTCTTTTAAAAATGCTAAAGCATTACCTCTACCTTTAGGTGTCATGATGGCGACGGCTGAGAACAAATTAATTCCCATGTACACATTATGTTATCATGCATGTACATGTTAATGATTGATCATAGCATGTATATAAAATGATAAAATGTTGTTGGTTTTTAGTTGGCTGTATAGTCAAAAAAGGTGGCTCCCATGACATGCAGTACTCGCACCTTTACTCGCACAGTAAAGGGAAAAAACTTTCACGTAAGGATTGTGGATGATGGGCAACATTCCAAAAAAGCAGAGTTTCCCTTAATATTAGAGATACTCAATATTGTTTTGATTTTTTTAGCTAATATTACCACTATTAGATCATGTCCCTCATTCAGAGGGTTGTGTCAGGAAGGGCATCAGACGTAAAACTCTTGCCAAATCAAAACATGCAAATCAAACAGAAGAAAACGATTTGCTGTGGCGACCCCTGATGGCATAAACAAGGGATAAGCCGAAAGGAAAAGTAGTAGTACCATTTGGTTGCGTCTGCATTAAGAACACATTAAACAAGTCAGGACCTGTGTGTCTAGTCATAGGTCAGCTTGGGTGCGGCTTGGTGATGGAGATACTGAGCGAAACTGGGAGGCGAACATGTTTTCCTGCTGTCAAACATCTCTTTTGCAGTGCAGAGATAACATCCCTTAATGTCTGTTTTCATTTTAAGGTGGCCTAATGCTGTTGGTAGGAGCAGGCGCACACATGACCACAAAGAGTTTCTGCTTGCAGCTGCACTTATGCAGGCCGGGAACGTGCTTATTAGTGGGATCCGTTTAATTGCAGCTCTCCATCATCGCATGTAACTTGTTGGAAATAAATGGGAGCATGCCTCTCCCCTAAAAGTTAACATTTTCCTCCTGGGTAGGGTTTGATATCTGCTAACAAGAGCATCTCAAAAGTCTTCCTGTGAAGGATTTAAAGACCAAGTCATCATCCTGAGTAATGTGGTCAAATCCCCTTACTCTTGTTTAGCGTTATGGAAACACTGGAGTGAATATAGTTTAATTTCTATAATCCCTTCAAAGATCTAAAAAAAGATATACATATAAAGCAATACCCACTAAGCGTGTTCAACACATTATGGTGCTTGAGTGGCAGGTAGTCTGCTGCATTCTTTCTCATGTAAGTCTCCCGTTATCTGAGCAAAAGGGGCCTCACAATGAGGCAAAGAACGTGTCAAAGAAAGAATGCAGCTGATTGTGTTTTTTTTTTTTTTTTTTTTTAAATCAGCCACCGCCACCACCGCAGCCTGCAAACTGAACCATACCGAACTCAAAACCCCCTCGTCCAAACTAATAAGCTAGTGGCCACACTTTACATTTGCACAGCCTGAATAAAACACGCTAACAAGTTGAAGTCTTTATTCCAGTTTTTAACATAAATAAATAGTATGACAAATATTAGGTAGCACTGAAAATTTACAAAACTACATGAAAGTGCTTGATCAGTCATCCTTTCACTCGCAGCAGAATCGTCTGTCAGTGGACGTGCAACATTATCACATTCCCTTTTCTTTCTTTTTCCCTTCAGTCCAAGGGACTGCAGCCTGTTGGCACGTCCTTCCTGCGTTCCAGATGGCACACTTCGAATCAGAGGCTTGGGAGGTAAAAACACAAATCTTGTCACAAACAATCTGGAGAATTCCTTTGCTACGTTTATAACTTCCATGCACTGGAACTGACTAGTACCTTTGGTGGGGCAGGCCTTTTAGACATTTTGGAAGTGGAATAACTTGGGCTTCAGGTCTACTCTGGTATCATATGACCTACATGGACGTTAAAAACAATCTGTTGTGTTTTCATATGATACGCACACACATTTCAAATGTGAGTACAGATACACCAACATGCAGCAGATGGTGATTGTGAGCCTTTCCAGTCAATGTATAAAGTCGTTTGTGAGCAGGATTATTCAAAAACTGCACACATAGATCATTTCCACATCTTTGTAGAGAGGTGGAACTACTAAAATGTGTATACACCTACTAGTTGACAGAGAGCAGGTTTGTAAAATAGCAGGCTTTGCTACACATCTTAATATGGGGTCTGGAGCTCTGCCAACTATCAGTCTGTGAGTTACAGACTTGGGGCTGTCAGATCATTTAACAGGGTGATGTCGCTGTTAACATGTAAGCACTGTAGCTCACATGTCTAACGTTTGTGTTCTGCTTATTCGGACTTACAACAGTCACTGTTTTTGAGCAAATGCGTCTCAGACATTCTCCTTTACTGTTGGTTTCCCAATAATTGTTTTTCCCTTGTAGTGTATACAGCAGCTTGGCTGCAACTTTTAAAATGACTCGTCAGTCTAATTGACTGTTTTTTGACATTGTTTTTTTGCCCAGGCGCAAGGGGGTGTCCGCAGCAACTACCCTCCTTTGTCTAACCAAACAAAATGTTTCATCAAACACGTAAAAAGCAGAAGCAAAACTGCTACAACAGTGATACATGAATCTTTGCTACAAAATAGTAAAACTATACTCACCCTTTCTTTTTGAGATGCCTATGCAGACACAGCACTACTATGCCTACGCCTGTTGGGAAGAAAACATTGTTTTAAACATTATTTGCTTCGATATTCAACCTTTAGTAGCGCAGGAAAGTTACCTAAAGTGACACATCCCACACTGATTACTATAGGGAGATAATCTGGAAGAGGCATATACAGGACATACAGTATGTTATATAATTATACAGTATAGTACAAATGACCAACATGTCATGTAATTAACTCACCAGCGTCCTTGTTGGTATCTGCAGCCAACACTTTTTCTGCAAAGTTTACACAGTTAATCACAATGCAGCCATCGTAAACAAATACATAAATAATACAAATAACAACAACCACCATGTCACAGTTTGAATTTTGCGACTTCATCCTGGTTAAATATATTCATTCATAAATCATGTTGTTTTGTCAATGAATATGGCCTATTAGTAAAAAATATGCATAATGAAGCAAATGTTACATGTTTTGCTTTCAGAGAGGCATTCAAAGACACTGAATATATATGTAGTATTCTACACTGGTGTAGGTGTCAGGAATGTTACTGTAACATTTGGTGAGACACACAAACGGCAGAGCTGGTTGCTGGAACATCAGCCTTGTAGTATCTCACAATAGACCCAATAATCCTTAATAAAAACACAAGCTAGTGTTGCTGCAGTTACCCATACCAAGCTGAAACTCTACTCTGAACCCTCGACATTGCTTCCTGTCCACCCGCTACACCAGAGGGAACACATTAATAACACACACATTAGTCACAAGTCAGATTTATGTCCTCAGTGGCTTGTTTACTCTCATTATGTCTACTGTATTGTATGAATGTAAAAGTGACTATAGGGGTGTTGTTACATGCTGGAGGGCTCTAATTATGCTCAAACCATATTTAAGGGTCATTAACAGAATTTCTATGCTTAACTATAAAAAGATTCCACTTAGGAACTCTACTTAATGGAAATTTGCTTATCACGATCAGGGCTTGAACCAATTAACAGCGACAAACAAGGGATTACTATATCAGTAATAGGTTTTTGTATTTGATCTATATCGATTAGATTATTTTTACTTTTACACTCAGCTGCCACTTTACTTTATTTTGTATTGTAACAAAATTCTATCTTTACAGCTAGAATGATGTTCATTTTAATTATATTTATACTTTTTTTAAATATCACATTTATAGTTTTTTAAAACAAGTCAGACATATTAAATTAACAATTTAAATTTTAGCATTGTCCAATAACACAGCTCATGAAGACTGACTGTGTCCCTACCATTGTGCTCAGTGCGTGCATTTCGACTCAGAATACTTAAATGAAACAGGCCTTCTGTACCTTGAGACAAATATGGCCTTGTTGATGCAACAAGGCTTGCTGTCAGCACTTGTCTGCCATCTTTTAACAAAGCCATCAGAGATAAAACGCTCTAAACGAGGCGTGGCCTAGAGATACTTTGTGTGTGTGTGTGTACTTTGAGAAATCGTGACGGTTGCTGGTGTGCTAGCTGGCTGGCTCAGTTTTATCTCTAGTGAGCAGCTGTTGTGGTTGATGGACTTGATGTAGACCCCTCTGCAGAACACGGAAAACAACCTATACCGATGATGTCACCATACCTCCCACTAACATAGGCTAACATGCAGGTTGGTGCTTGTTTGTCATCTTAAACTAACCAACCAGTAAATATTCTGGCCCAGTGTTGGATTACAATATAAAATTCATCTTAAATCCTTCCTTTTGCCATTTTAAACATGGTTGTAAGTGAGAAAAATAAAAAATGATCTATTCATGGTTTTTCAGTGGATGTCCTTGACTACAAGTGCAGCATTAAAGTGTAAATGACACCAAGGGGCATCACACAGATGCCCCTGTGTGATGCAAGAAACTCCTGTGCCTTCTTGCCTCTGAGTGGGGCTGTTTGCTGCGAGCCAGTCCCACGTCTGCACTTGTTGGGTGCAGTGCTGGGTGGTCTGTTGTCTATCTACCCGGACCCTAGGTCGGTATGTGTTTCTGGCTGCTGGGCCTTGAGTCTGCCTTGTCTTCAGTGTTAAGTGTGGTATCTCTTTCCCTGCCTTCCAGTCAAGGTTCCCACTCTTTCCTTATTAAAAAATGTTTTCCAGGACATTTTCAGCTGCTACAGATTAAATGTATAACCTTGCATGGCTCGATACTAGTGAGACGTTTTCAACATACAGTTGCTAGATTTATCTGTTGTCTGAAGTCCTAAACGGGATGTAAAAAGTCGCTAAATCTATCTAGAAATAGTCAATTGGAAGCAGTGAGCCACAGAGCTACTCTAAGAAGAAATGCAAATTTGATTGGCAGGTAATGACACGTGTGTCGTTGTGCCAGATGTGCAGGTGCTTTTTAAAGCCACTTGCATTCACAAGGCAATGATCGTTTTCCAGCTTAACTTCAATGTTTCTGGAACATTTGACATTTTTTCTCCTTTTCCACCTTTTCATTGACTGGAAATTGATCAAACATTTTCCAGGTTTTCCAGGATGCACTGAAACCCGGGTATCCCCCAAGAATGGGGAACACGTCAGTGTGGGGGTGTGTGTGAGTACCCGTGTAAGTGTGAGCCAGGATGGGGTGGGCAGGTTGATTTATTTTAGACAGTGAGTGACTAATTTATATTCTCTTGACTTGACATTTCAGCTGGTATAATTCAGCTGTCAAAATGTCCACCGCATTGGTCAAAGAGTACATGTAACCCAGAATATGTGGTCTAGATCAGGGAGTTGGTGGAAAATGGAATATCAAACCTATTTGTCAGCTTACCTTTGCATTCAGGAGGCAGAGAATCATATTCACCATTCTTGCACACAATGCTGCTGTTCCCAGAGAGGGTGTATCCTTCATCGCATTTGTACTGGATGACCTCTCCATACTTTGGCAAGTCCCGGGAATCTCTCAAGCTTTTACCATTGGTCACCTGTGCAGGTTTTTGGCAAGTTATGGCTGAGAAGTGTCACACAAACAAAGGATTGTCACCATCTCAAAGCTTGGCAGTTTTAAGTCAATCTTAAAACTTCATAGATTTTGTTGTGGGATTAATTTCAAGCTTTTTTTGTTCGGTGACATAAAAAAGCGATTGATTTTGAGCAATACTTGTCACAGAAAATATGGCAAGGGGCTCATCATAAGGTCAAAGGTTAGTAGGTCTGAGCATGCTCCTTTTCATCCATTTAACAGTCCCCATACTTTCAACCAGATCTTTTTTTCATGCCTTCCCACATTGATTTTGAAGCATATCTGGCATGGCATGGCCAAGATGGCTGGCGTGAAAGACAAAACCGATGGTCAAGAGCTATTGGTACGTTGGGATTGCAAGAAACCTGTTGATTTTGCAAGCAGGGCCAAAGTAGCGGAGGTTAGGTCTTAGAAGTGTGGTCAGGGAATATATAAGTGTATAATTGATGATCTCTTTTGTCACATTTCAGATGGTATAATTCAGCTGTTAAAACGTCCACCGTAGAAAAGTCATGCGTCAAAGAGAGTACATGTAACCCAGAATATGTGGTCTGGATCAGAGAATTGGTGGAAAATAGAATATAGAAAATAGAATATGGGACCTTTACCTTTGCTTATGTTGTTGGGAGGTTTTTGGAGGTGTTACTAGGAGTGTTAATAGCAGTCTTTGTAGGCAGCATAAGTGGGTCCCATTATGTACAGTAAGAGAAACAACTCGAGCTGTCTCTTTATCTCTTTATACATCTTTAGAATGCACCGACATGGATATATGTGCTCGTGCCTCACATAAGGGTTGTGGATAGGCAAATAAAAAAAAAGTTTTCCAAAAAGTTCCATTGTGGCTTTTGTCAGTTTACCTTTGCATTCGGGAGGCAGAGAATCATATTTATGATTGCTGCACACAATGCTGCTGTTCCCAGAGAGGGTGTATCCTTCATCACATTTGTACTGGATGACCTCTCCATACTTTGGCAAGTCCTGGGAATCCCACAAGCTTTTACCATTGGTCACCTGTGCAGGTTTTTGGCAAGTTATGCCTGAGAACAGTCACACAGAAATGCATTGTCACTGTCATTGTTTCAAAGCTTGGCAATTTTCAGTCTTCAAACCTCAGATTTTGTTCTGTGACATTTCAAACCAGTATCTTAGGGCTTTTTTTTTTCTGTGACATAACAAGGAATTGATTGAGTAGTACTTCACACAAACAATATGGCAAGGGAGTGATAGTAAGGTCAAATGTCTGAGCATGTTCCTTTTCATCTATTCATCATTTAACAGTCCCCATACTTTCAACCCAATCTTTTTTTCCCCATCGCCTTCACAAAAAGCACATTTTGAAGGATATCTGACATAACATGGCCAAGATGACCAGTGTGACAAATAAAACAGTCAAACTTTCAAGAGCTATTGTTACGTTGGATTGCAAGCTGCCTTGCAAGAAGGGCCAAAGAAGCTGAGGTCAAAAATGTTAGGTGAGTTGTAAACTTTCAACTGTTGGAGATCTAGTTTGTATTGCAAAAACACTTCATTTTGGACAATAACCAACAAAAGAGAACCAAGGTGGGTGAGGTCAACAAGCTTAGGTCAGCACATTCTTCAAAGATTTTTAAATGTAACCTTTAGCCATTGCAATAACCCTACTGATTTGAACGGACTTTTAAAAAAAAGCTGGCCAGGCAGGCTAAGGTCTGAATGTGTTGTTTCTTCCAGTCACAGCTGCAAATCCAAGATCAAATTTCTACATTTTGTTTCACTGTCACTGCAATATCCTTTATTATTTTAAACGACAATTGCCACATGAAGGCTATGGCTAAGAATTTCAAATCTAATTTTAATTTGTTTGGTCATTGCATTAACCCTCTTTATCTGGAAGGATATTGGACGTATCACTCTCCACAAACCATCAAAAAAGTTTCTGCTAAAGCAAGAATCAGTGACTTTGGGTGATATCTGAGAAAAATCGTGGAGGTAGCTGAAGTTAGTGCTGATTTTAAATTTAAGTACTTACTTAGACAGCTGGCTTCCCCAAACCAGCCATTGTTCATGCACTGCATGTAGCTGCTTCCTTCAATCTCGTACCTGTGGAGACAGAAGAAAAGTGGTTTGCCTCTAATGACGACATGCCCTCAGAGGCATGTCATTTGTGTTTATATTTACTGTTTACGATTAATATACAACGCGGGCCAAAAGTAGGTATACAACTACTGTAGATCATTGTCAATCTTCATTGCCAGAGACTATTATAACATTGGTTGGTTCCAATAACACTCTCCATCTCTCTTTAGTTGTTGTTCACTATTGAGAAAGAAAGCTAAATAGTAAATAAACAATCAATAGTAAATAGACAATGTTCACTCATCAGAAAACACTGTTCCTAGTGTTTCTGCAGATAATTTCATGGCGCTGATTCAACCCCAGTGGAATGCTTTGAAAGGATCGTGAGGGTGTCAGAAGTCTAGTCATAGTGACCGTGTAAGCATAAACCAGCTAGTCAGAGCAGAATGATCAGAGTCAGACGGACTAGTTTGTTAGGCGCAAAGTTGGCCGTATGATATCCACTCTATTTCAGTGTACGAAAACCGAGACACACCATTGGCAATAATTTGCACCAAATACTGTGGAATACTAAAATGAGATGTATAGCACATCTCAACTGAAGCAGCCAGATGTCAGTGTGGGATGCACCCTTTTTGTAATGGAAGTGTAAATAGGAACAATTACTTGAACAGGTCAGGGGGGTCAAAGTCCTGGCCCGGCGTACAATTATATACAGCCCGCGAGATGATTTTATATTGTAATTATGAATGGCCCGGCAATATAAAGCGCTGATAAGATATAAATTGCAGATCACATAATGCAGCGCGAAAGCTGCCAATAGGCAAGCAAAATAAGTTGACTCCGAAAACAGAAACTTCCAAAACCGATGGGAGGCAAGTATTTGTTTACTGACATTACTGGCAACCACTTGTGTCTTATTTGTGGAGCGAATGTTGCTGTACTTCAGGAATTTTATCTATGACGGCGTCAGCAGGCGTTTTTCACCTGAGCAAAATCCCAAAGTGAAGCTGCGGCAAAAACAAGTTTTACTGTGGTGGACTAGATAGCCAAATCATCTCATCCATTTACCGAGGGAGACTTTCTGAAGAGCTGTATGATGAAGGTGTTTGATGTCTTTAAAAGCAGATCTTGGCCAATGCATTTGTGAGTTGGCCACTGATTTAACAACAAACTTTCTTGCCTGTGGATGAAAGTACAGACATTAAGGACACTGCCCAGCTAGCCACCTTCTTTTGTGGAGTGTACTCCAGTTTGTGCGTTAGGGAGGAAATATTGGACATTAAATCGATGCATAGGAAAAGACATGTTTGAAAATGTATGTCAAAGTGTAACCGACATGAAACTGCCCCGGGACAAACGTGTTGGAACGACAACAGATGGAGCACCGGCGACGTGCGGGGAAAAGTGGACTGGTGGGAAGGATGCGGGCAAAGATGCAGGATGAGTACTGGTGTACTGGTGAGTTAACCATATACCACAGCATCATACACCAAGAAACGCTGTGTGGTAAAGTCCTAAAAATGGAACATTTAATGTGCACTGTAAGGCAAACTGTAAACTTCATACGAGCTAAAGGCGTGACTCATCAGCAGGTTTGGTGTTTCTTGCGGGAAATACATTGTTTGGCGACATTCCTTATACAAAGGTGCGTTGGCTAGGTCAGGCAAAAGTGCTCAATAGAGTTTTTGAGCTCTGCAAGGAAACCTGACCCCTTATGGACAATAAAGGAAAAGACTCCAGTTTTGCAGGATGAAAATTGGAAATGTGACGTGACCGCATGATCACCGACATGTATGATGCAGGGAAGGCATTTCAAGTGAAGCTGCTCTTACGGGACACACAAATGTAGCAATGCATGGATGTTTTGATTTGTTGTTGATTGGCGATTGTTCACTTAAAAAACCTTTTATTTATTTTTCAGGGGTTTTGCCCTTTTAGCACATTTTTCTCACTAGTCCAATTATGACAGGATATATTTTGATGCAATGCAAAGTACTGTAATTTAAGTTTCAAATTATTTATTATATTATTTATGATTTAAAATTCTTATTATATGGATTATTTTCTTTTTGGCTGTTTTTTTAATTTTCATGTTAAAACAACATCAAGTTTCATTGTGTTTAATAAAAGTTTCAAGTTCAGCTCCCCACCACCTGAAATGTTCTATGAGTTTTGGCCCCCTTGTGCAATTGAGTTTGACACCCCTGTAGTAGGTCATCCAATTTTTCTATGCTCTTACTATAAAAATATTCCATTTATGAAGAAGGAATCCTACTTCAGAGAAAAACACTTACCACAGTTGGGTATGGAACTAATTAACCATGATAAAATTCAAATGTACACCTACTATTGGCCCACCATACATATTTCTGTATTTCTTCACTCACCCTTCGTTACACGTGACCTTTATGATATCGCCAAAGAGGGTGGTGTCAGTGGTGTTAAAACTCATGTTGGGCTCAGCTTTAAGACGACCACAGTTCCTCCCTTAACCGTTGGACAAACAAGTTTGACTTGACTACATCTCAATAGCATGACAGTTACGATACTGAAAAGTAACCTTACTTTTGCATCTGAGAGTCAACTCAGTCCAACTTCCGTTAAGGCAGGTTATCGTGTCAGAGCCGCCATCCACCTCATAGCCAAAACGACAGACCATACTGACATTGCAACCCTCCGGAAAACGATCAATCAGAGACGATTTGCGGCTTAAGACAAAAAGGCCTCCTTGGTGTGGTATGGGACAGAGCGCTGGAGGAAAAACACAATAACAAGCAAAAAGTTATGGAAAGAACAAAGGGGGCTATTGGGCCCAAGGATGTAAAAATCTTACTTAAAAGACAACAAGCAGTTGCAGTTTGTTGCCTAAATGTTTTGTCGAATTTCCGTCCACACAACAATTAACAACATTTTGTTCTACCGATATTTTATTTTGTATTTAATTAAAACCTATAAAGGATGAAAACCTTTTTTTCCCCTTCCACTTGACTTTTAAGAGACTTAACACTAATTTCGACCCACAGAGACACCAATTGAATTAATTCCATGACTTCATTAATTCCATGAGAAATATATTTTCATTTTCAATCAGAAAACTAATGATTACATTATGTCGTTTGAATTCTAAAACAAACACGCCTGTATATAATTAAGTTGTTACATTATATTGTTGTTTACAGGGGACAAATATATTTTTCAACACCTGACATGCAACTCTTTTTCCTTGCACACAAGTGGAAATATATTTCACTCAAATTGGAGAAACAGCACTGAAAACATTACAATGTAAATAGGTTCATTTTTTGTCATAAATTAAAAAGTTGAGTGATTTGTAATAAGTACTTTCCCATCATCTTTTTCAGAGCCTCTCGGAGGAGCGCATTGATAACATCTGAAGAACAAAGCTGACACACTGAATGATGCTCATCGTTGTTCTCACCTTCTGACCTCCACACAAAGACGAAGAAGAAGAAGAGCACACAAGTGGGTTTCCGCTGTGTACTTAGAGGCGCTGCTACTACTACTATGTCAGCCATGTTGGAGAAAAGAAATGATTCTTCCACTTGCTCTGTCCTGCTGTAACTTGTGGCTGTTAAGGCAAAGAGGGCTTTCTCCTCATTGAACTCCTCCTCACAAGTAGTGGCTTAAAAAGAAAAATACAATCAAGTTGACTAAATGGACCAGGAAGTGAGAAAATGCTGCCTTCAAAAGAAAAGCACACATATAAGAGTGTGTGTCGGTATATAGGTAAGAATAAAGTCAGTGTACATTTTTATATGACTTCATTTATGACTACATATACTATACTACATACATTATTTATGACTTTTAATTTCAGTAAAAATATATATAAAAGAATTAGCAAGTAAACAAATAAGGTGACAGTTCCAAATGACATTGGTTGAAATCAGCAGGACAATATTCATTTGGAGTGTTGTATTTGATATTGAAATGTAAATATTTAATGAGGTAGTACAACTATAGGAGCAAACTATACAGCTGCCTTTAAGTACTTACTGGATTTAGGTGATCTTTGCTCTCAGAATTCGAATCTCTTAGAATCTTGCTCCAAGACAACCTCCTTGACAAACACAAATGTTAAAAAAAACACCCAAATATACAATAAAACCTCAGTTAATGCACAGCTTTGTCATTAAGCTTGCAAATTCATTTAAACAAAGGCTTTAAACAGCCTACATTTGCTTTGTTTCAAAGCCTTTTTGTTGTGAGAGTCACCATGATAACAGTGATGACATGTTGCACTAAAAAAAGCAGTTTCTCATTTCAGAAAAAAAAAATATTTTGAAACATAAAATGGCCCAAGATTTGTGTTAGTTTAAAAATAGTACTTCCTGTCTCCAGAAATAGCTTAAGCGTTAACTTGTTTTCATGGAAAAGTACAATAAATGGGCGGGCCGGATTAAAAATCCGAATGGGCTGTTTATGGTTGGGTCTGTTATTAAATGGATTTTATATATGTAAAATGTAAAAGGACACCAAAATCATTATGGGTTGTATTTCCCATCATCATGATTATTTATATTCTATATGAAAGGATGCGCCTATCAATTATTATTTTTATTTCAAGTTATCCATGCACACCAAGGTAGATGCAGATGAGCAAGACTGCCAAGAGTTTTTTATTTTTTCACCACTTCAAGCCCAAGATAGGTCCGATTTCCCATGTAGCTCATGTTTGAACTGTGTTTTACTTTGAAAGAAAAAGCAGGAAGCTCTTTTTACAAGCGGTAGCTTGACTTCACTTTGTGCCGGCGTCCTCAAAGCCTCTCGCACAATAGACAAATACAAGTGAATGCTTAACCTAATTTATTTGCTCATTTGGCTATTATTTGTGACTACATATGCCCCTGTAATACCAAAAAGGTATAAAATGATGTACGCCCCTGTACGTTAAATTCGCGGTGGGTCCGAAGGCATCCCCCGCAAAAAGGGTGTGTCCTAAAGCGGGAGAATGGGAAAAAGAGGGCATTCCCTCCGAATCACCGACAGGGAACGCCTGTTGTGTTCTGCGGTGCTCTCGTCCAGAAAGGGGGCAAACAGAGTGCTAACACATTAGGAGCTTTCAAAGGCGGAGAGGGGCGCCGTGGGAGTACGTTTACGTTATTGTCACGGACACATTCCACCGGCGTCTGCAGCAGGGGGGGCGGGCGCTGTGCCTGAGTGCCAGACACATTCTGGGGAGAATTCCACAGAGAGAGCTCCACCTCGTCTTGTTGACATGTTGGAATCCTCCAGCCAGCCTCGCACGCGCACACACGGTCTCCCACGGCAACATAACAACCGCACGCGGGACACACCCGGAAGCTCTGAGCTCATCGGTGGTGAGTGAAACGAAGGCGCGATGCCCCAGCTCCAAAAAGCGACCTTATCTATCTCCGTCAAACGGTTCCCGCTTCCACCTCCAAGCCAAGCAGGACTTAAACCCCAACAGAAACAGGACCGGATTTCAGGGTCGCCTCCTCCACGCATCTGCCGGCCCGAAAGGAGTCAGTCCAACATGATCTTTCATACGCTGCTCCTTTGCCGCCACGCACCCCAATAAGAAAAGCGTCCGACCTCCTTGGGAATCCCAAGTCCTCGTCTGGAAACAGCAGCGTCTGCACGGGACATAGTGTGGCAGTGACATCTTGTGGTGGAGTGAAAGAACTACAGCGACATGACCCGCAGTGGCAGAGGTTACCCCCATACCCTATAGGGGGTCCTGGCATGATCCAGAGAAGGTAGAAAATGGCACCTTTTGCTGTGTTACTGTCGTGGGTTCCCTCCAGAACTCAGGCCAAGTCAAAGGTAAGGCTCAAGTGGTCTTTATTGCCACTACCCCCAAAAAGTACATCGCAGCAAACCAGTGCAAACAAACAAGAATATTCACAAAAATATTTACAAGGCTGTAGGTATTTACAAATGAGCTCGAAAAAGAATGGCGTAACTACAAAACTAACACTCAGTCTGCCCCGTTACCTGCAATGTAACTCCTGCTAGACTCCTCACACCTGAAAAAGCCTCCTTTTTAACCCCCATCAGCCCTTCCTATTGGCTGTCATCAGTCACCTGTCTATTAGAAAATGGAAAGTAATTTATTTAACAAAACAACTGTGCCACATATATTCCTAATATAAAAAACAAATCAAAGCAAACACCAATAATTGTATTTTGAGGCGTCTGGCAACTTAGGAAAACCGTCATGTCACGTGACCAACATGGCGCGCAAAATGTACATATTTAACCAACCCGGAAGTCTTGATCGAGTTTGGCCCGGGAAACGACAGAGGTAAGTGCGCGTGTGTATATGTATGAGATATAGTTAATGGCAGATAAAATACTCCCAAGTGT
Organism: Oostethus manadensis; assembly: GCA_024372805.1. NCBI lineage: Eukaryota > Metazoa > Chordata > Actinopteri > Syngnathiformes > Syngnathidae > Oostethus > Oostethus manadensis. The sequence goes on from QODF01000029.1 coordinate 6,535,289, forward strand.
GCACCCTTGGTGTATCTCATCCGCGGGATAAGGGAGGGAAAGACGTTGTTTGTGTTTGTTGGAAAATACTAGACACGGTGGGAAAGTGAGTGAGGCGCGTGAGTGGTCGTGTGTTTGTGTGTGTGTGTGTGTGTGTGTGTGTTACTCTACTGCCGAAAATGAGTGACGATTGTGCTCCGTCACAGTTGCTTTGTGGTGAAGTGGTAAGGAGTAACTGACTCTTTAGCGTTTTTTCAACATTCTCACTTTTCTGGTCCGGGGGAGGGTGGAAGCCCACATACCCTCGTCAGGGATCCCCTGCATGACCCAACTCAGTGGCACCCCAAATTTGTTTGGCCACGCCCCTCTTTTGGAGATAAAATTATTTATCGGCACAACCAAATAGCAGGAATAGTGTACCGGAACATTGACTGGAGGTCCCAGGATCAAGATGGCCGACGACACTGAAGGGGCAACCAGACTAAGATCCTGTGGGACTTCCATTGATTGCGGGCCCTACGCACAGGGGTGGCTCTGACTGTGCCGAGTTGCCCCCTTGTTTGTTGTGTCTGCGGTGGCATGTTTCTGGACCAGCCTGGAGGACTAGGCGCAGCAATAAACAAATGCATAAACATTGAGTCGTTAGTCGGCACATTATCAATCGGCCTACCGGGAAAGCTCCCAGTCTTCCCGATGGCCAGTCCGCCTAAGGTACATTGACATGGGAGTGTTCCAACTAACACGTTTTTCACATACAAGCATCTCTCAGCTGTTTGGGGGACAAGCTGCTAGCTACGGGCAGACAGCCACGTATGTGCAGGACTTGTGGCACGTTAGTATGACGGGACAAAGAGAGAGGCATACTTTAAATGTATTGAGATGTAAGTTTGGCCGCACGGAGACCCGTGCGTGTGAGGGTTTTCTCCGGGTACTCCGGTTTCCTCCCACATTCCAAAGATCAGGTTAATTGGCGACTCTAAATTGTCGATAGGTATGAATGTGAGTGTGACAGGTTGTTTGTTTGCCCTGCGATCGGCTGGCGACCAGTCCAGGGTGTACCACGCCTCTCGCCCAAAGTCAGCTGGGATAGGCTCCCGCATACCCGCGACCCTAATGAGGATAAGCGACATGGATGGATGGAGATGTAAAGTTTTCAAGAGAGTAAAAATCAATCTCATGTGAGTATGTCTTTTCCGGGCTGAGTGCTTTGGTTTTCTGTAATCAAAATGTGGTCATCCTGGTGTTGCTGCATACTTTCCTCACCTCCAAACCATCAATTAGGCCTTATTTGCTTCTATGTAACAACATATCTATTCCGAACAAATCACAAAATCAATGTTGTTCCATCTGTTGGTTAGTAGCTGCAACACAAATCGGTGTACGGATGTACAGTATGCGCCTACGGTACTTCCACGCTAAAGAACATGCAATATATAACTACCTATGCCATTAATTAGGGATGCTTGTCTGTTTGCCTTCTGCAATTATAAACGGCCGAGTGTGTGTGAACCTAATGCTGCTTCACAGCAACATTCGGGATGGACACGGTCGTGTATGTTTGGGAATATCTGTTTTCAGGACAAAAGCACACATTTGACTATCGGTGACACCAAAAGCCTTGAAAATTCTCTTAACTCATATGGCACACATAAACTTATACGTTTTGTCTCTAATTGTACAGCAATCCCCTCATTACTGACAGTGAAAACATCTGATTTGTCATTCGGACATGTTTTTGAACTTTGTCTCGCCATTGAAAAACAAAACTCTCCTACCTCTGGCGTGAAACCGCACGTTAGTTACCATGACAACGGGAGGTCTGACATATTAACACAGGGTTATAGTGTTTTGTGATGATGTGTGCAACATGTCCACATTTATATCAAAAACTTTAAAATAAAACTAGTTATTACATGAAATCGTAAAATACAAAGGCTCACATTGAATCAAATGTGAAGCAACACCAATTTTAAAATGGCTGTCTAAACATTTTGTGGAGTCCACTGATGAAATTAATTCTAAATTCAATTTAACTTCCTGCAAGGTGGAGTCAATTCTAATTCAAAATTATTTAAATTGAATCCTGATTTAAATTGAATCCTGAATTGTGCACAGGCCCCAATAGTCAGAGCATAGAAAACCTGTCTACGACCTTCTAAATACGGTTTTAACAATATTAGAGGCATCTCGACATGAATAACAACCCTATAGTCACCTTTGCACTTGTACAACCCAATATGGTAGACATAAGAGTAAATAAGCCATTTGGGACTTGATTGGAAGTGACTTGGGGTTCGGAGTTGAGTGTTATCCTAGCGTGGGTTACAGCAGCCTGTGTTTTAATTTGGGATTTTGATTATTGTGCCTGTTGTGTAGACTAAGTGTATTTATATTGAATCCTGATATTTTTTGTATTTATTTGTATTTGTAATTTGTTAAGCACGTACATTGCGTGACACGTTATCTTAGAAACTAAAGGCAATGGTAGAAACAATGCTATTAGTGAAGTAAGTAATAATAATGAAATAAATATAGTTAGTCATCTGCAGGGTGTATTCAGTAAAACTTTATTATTCAGTGCATGAACAGAACACCACGTCAATTTCCTTTTCAATCCATTTTTAAATATCTCCTTTTTTCTTTTTACATAAAAAAATAATGGGGCAATTTCATTAATATACCTCTGTACCCCCCCCTCCCCGAAAGAGCGCTGAGCGAGTATTTAGAAAGGTGCTGTACAATGTACAAACATTTACATCTACTGTTCCTACACAATGTAGAAGATAAGCACAGAGATTGTTTCCTACCAAAGCGATGCAAGGCCACAGGATGATACAAGGATGAGATCAAAAATAAAACAAGCAAACATACCATAGCAGATGCTTCCATCAGTCTGACAAAGTATTGCACACGAAAGGTCACAGATGACCTCACAGTGCCTCTTTTAAGCGGAAAGTCTGGTTTTACAGTCAAGCGCACTGTTTGATGCCCCTGGATCTCATATTTGCTACGACGCTGTGTTTCCCTGAGCTCACCCGGATACCTCTTTTACTCAACCTGGAGTCAGCTCAGATAAAATGAAGAGGATTTGGGCTGATTCAAAGTCCCGCTTTTCAGTTTAAAGTAGGGATGTCCAAACTGCAGCACAGGGACCACTGACAACCCACAGGGCTTTTTTTAAATTATTTTTTTTTATTGGCCAGCGACATATTCTACAGACTAAATTAAACATTGGCTGCAATTTCAGAACAATACACAGAAAACAAAGAAAAATGGCACTTGCAAGTGAAAAAGGGCCAACCAATGCATGTCATCGTACTGTGGAACCTCAGCTTTTGTTATGACAGCAATAAATTCCAAAAGGTCTGACAAAAATCAAAACGTACAAAAACAGACCGTTTTTCCGAAAAGGAATATTGTAAATCCAATTAATCCATTCCAAGCACACATAAATATGAACAGAAAATGCATTTTACAAAGAATAAGTACAGTTATACATGCAGAAAATTATAATCAATGACAAATGGAACTTGATGCAGACTTCCCATACATCCTGGCAAGATCAAATTCAGTGAGTGTTTCTCACCATCTTTATCAAAATGCTGGCATTTACAACTTTGTTTGTCCCCATGGCGGGCTATTTAGCAGCCAAACTCAATTAAAAAATGCACAAACACCGAGTCCCCAATGAGTTTTGTAAAGGCACTCGATTTTGCGGAATGATATAGTACAGGGCAAACAGACTGTTACGTGCAATATTGTATGCGAACAGTCAAACTTTTAGACATTTTTGCATGAAAACCGAGGTATTCAAAAACTGAGGTGTACCGAAACTGAGGTTTGACTGTTTATGGATTTTGTTGCATCTTGCAATGATCAATGTGAACAACATTTACCAGGATAAACATTTTTGCAATATTTGGCAGGTTTAAGACTGTTAAAGACCTAATTACCTGTTTTAATAATAATAATAAAGACAGAAAAGCATATTAAGAGACATAATTTTTTTGTACGGCCTACTTTTCAAATTATTCGGTTATCGACGATATATTGATGAAATTTTTTCTCAGTTTTTGTACGGCCAAATATTACGCATAAAATATATTTGCTAGTGTAACATTTTGCAGATCGAGCGGCCAAACAAAGCATCCCACACGTTGCTGACTCAGTCCCATGCTGTTTTTAATTGAATGCAACTGCTAAATAACAACCCATGGGACCAAAACCTGAGTGGAAGTTTTGACACCCCTGCTTTAAAGTATATGAATTTTGTTTTGAAGTTTTCAGAAAGATTTCACAAAGCAGAGAGAGAATATTAACTTTGATCCGTAGAATGTCAGAATTTAAACTCTTCCACATCAGGCAGGCTGAGACCTTTGGCGTCAAAATTATTATCCTATAAAATGTGGCAAAATTCTGAAAATACTTTAGAGCAGTGGTTCTCAGTTATTTGGTTCTCAGAAATGTTGTTGCGCCCTCCCCCCCCCCCTCCCCCCATTTGAAATACTATTGACAACTGATAATATCTATTCATTTATCTTTACTGTACAAACTGAATTTGAAACTGAAACCAGGAAAACAAAATGGAGAGCTTTGAAGTGTATTCCAGAGTCAAATGGCATGCTGAGTATAATAAATTTGGACACACTGTTTACACTAACACTGAAAGTAGTCTCTGCCTCTGGCACGGGGGGGCACTATTTAAGAACCACTGCTTTAGAAGAACCTCGTAAATCCTCAGAAAAACCAGTCCAAAGCTCAGAATACAGATTGGATGAAAAATATTTCTCACATAACAAAAGTTTAAATCCTGACTTGAGTTTGTGAGTTTTTAAAATTCTTAATGATTGCTTATTGGATGTTCATTAAATAAATAATGTTACAATAAAAAGTTGAAATTCTGAGCAAATCCGGACTGCAATGTTTAGATTAGGGCCAGTGCAAAATACTGATCACATGGTATCAATACACCAAAAGCAGATATTGATAAAGCTTGTTACAGTTCATATGTACTATTCGGTACAATGAAAGAAAATCATGTGAGTGTAATGTTATGCTATCCATGGCAAAATGGTAATAACATGATATTGCGGGTTATTCTGCCATTCCCAAGCCTAGGTTAATATTTTATTGTAGTATTGATTCACACTTTAGCACATTTGTCTAAACGGGCTCTCCTTACATGTTCGAAAAGTTTGTGAAAAAAACTTGTGCCACAAATCCTCTTCCATCTCTGAGCAGCTCGACTATCATATTCGTTGGTAAAACCGGACGTCTGTAAGTCCATTTTAAAGCCATAAGTTACATAACAGGCTGAGATCAGCATCCGTGACTTTTACACAAAAAGTCACACAGCAGCGCTGACAGACACCCCAAAAAGATGTCATCTTTTTTCCCTCAGTAGGCAGCGACATGACTCACAGTCTGCGCACTATTACATAAGTTGTCCTTTAAGAGAAAAATAAATATATTTTTAATATGGCATTGGCAACCAAAGTCATCGACATCACACATTAATAAATATTGTTTTTCTTTTATGCTACTGGGGCAAATGCAGTGCAGTGGAGCTTAATACTTTAGCAAAACGTGACAAGACGTTCATACAGTGTGTGTGTGTATACACACACACACACACACACACACGTGTATTATAATTCACAATGAGATCTTGTCAGCAAACATTGCACGTGAGCTCTACGTGTTCATGAAGTACAAAGATTTGTACAGGGCTTGTTTCCTACAACACACGGGAACCACTCTGGTACCTCAGAGAACACGGGACAAGGTTTCTATCAAAACATGGACTGGCTACATGTACAAGGAGCTTCACAGAAACATGAAACAGACAGTTGGCAAAAGTGTTTGGTAGATTGTGTCTCTTAGTATAATATGCAGTATAGCATGGATTCTCAAACTATCTAGGGGCACCTGTTGGGTTCTGAAAATAAATGCAATTATGGACATATTTGCCTAGGAAAAAATCCTTACATGATGTTGATGTTGTTGTGAAAATGTGACTTTAATGTTTGCACTGACAGCTGTGTCAGTGAGCCCGCCCCGTGTATGCACCCGCCACTTTACAGAGGAGAGCTTTGTGTAAAAAAAAAAAAAAAGGCTTTGCTACACATCTGAAAATGAAGCATGGAGCTATACCAGCTATTCATCAGTCAGCTCCGAGTATGGGGCCTGTAAGTTTGATCATCTTGTTTTTCTTCAGCAAACAGGCTTACCCAGCATGATGTTGCGGTTAAAACAACTTTAATGTTAGCACTGTAGCGCACATAGCTACAGTAGTGTTGTCAACAGAGAAATAATCTACCAAACACACATTACCAGCATTTTTCTTTTATCTGTATCGTTTCCTTTGTTTTGTCTATCATACACTTGATAAAGAAGATCTGAAAAAGCACAAGTTTCTGGTCATTTGAAGGATGCAGCGCGTAGGGAAGAGAGTGAAGAACAGTCTCGAAGTCGCTCGGCGTGGGAATGAGGATGGGGAAAGGGGGTATCTGTGAGACGTGCGTTAACAAAGAAGGGTGGACTGCATGCGGCTGAGCCGAGCAGCTCAGGAAAGGAGAGTACAAATAAAAAATATTGCCCTATGACCTTTCCTCCTCACCTTGCATAATGAGCAGATGGATGCATTGTCATGGGCGAGGTGCTGCTTCTCCATCGTGTTGGCACAAATTCACATGGCAAGACGTTCTAGCTCTGAGATACTGAAGCAGCGAATGGAGGCCAAGGAGGCTGCTACACGCCACCGGGGCTTTTCTAGGATGACCGCACCAAAAAAAAGGACCAAGGATCTATAAAGTGGCACCCCTTTATCATTTTTCCTGGAAGAGCTCAAAACAATACACAAAGGATGGCACAGAGAATCCGAAGAGAATCATCTTGTCAAAAGATCGCAGAGGACTTCAGCATGGGAGAGGATTCTGGCTTGGCTGGGTACTTTCCACTCGCCAGGGCTGATGGGTGCCTTTGAGCTCTGAGGGCTCCTAGGAATTCTGCTAATGGTGGCCACAGGGTCTTCCTTGCTATCTTGTTTTTTGGAGTTTCTTCCCTTTGGCTCGCTTTTTGGAACTACTGAGTCTTTGAAGGACGTCTCTTTACGTCTCCTCTTGTCTTCTCCACTCTGTTCTTTGACAAGGCTCGAGTCTCGACTAGAACCCCGCTCGCTCTCTCTTGGAGCATGAAGAGATCTTTCTTTAAAACTTGTCGCCTCAGGTCTCTGTCTGAACATTGGCAGTTCTCTAGTCTCAAGGTTGGACCTTCGGCTGTTGCCATGATGCAAGTTCTCACTGCTTCTGGAGTCTTTGTGTCTCCACTCAAAGTTTCTAGCCCGGCTCGCCTCCCCCATGCTTGCAGATCGCATTCTTGTTACCTTCTTGTCCTTTCGTGCTGCTAAGGGCACCTGGCTCTCTGTCTTCCTGGGGCTGCGAGGCTGGTCTTTGGCTTGAGGTGATGTCTCCGCTGCTTTCTTTGGGCTGAATAGCTCTCTGCACTCTTTCATGCTGGTTGTCCTCTCAGGCGTCTCCACCTCCTTGTCTCCTCGCCACTCGTCTTGTTCCTCCACCGAGGTCAAAGCCTTGCTGCTGTGGCGCCGCAGATCTCGTGGGGATGTGCCACTCCAGCTGCGGGAGTGTTTCAGTCTGCTGGAGTAAGGAGGGGACACGAGGATGGAAGCCCCGTTGGGATATAAAGAGGACGGGGTTGACGTGTCTGAAAAAAACACCTCCCTGGTGTAGCTTGAGGGTGAAATGTGTTTTTGACCTGCAAGAGACGGCACATGCTTTAGGGCACATTCTGCACCAGCAAAATTTGAAGGGGGGAACTGAGATGTTGATTATGATGAGGAGCAATTACCAAGGTAGAAAAAGAAGAGGCCAGGAAAGGTGTGTGAGGATGTTAGTGTTGGTGCTCAGTGTAGTAGCACATAGTTGAAGAAGCTGCACTACCTGCATCACAAGAGGAAGACCCCGCAAGATGGTTAGAGATGGAATGCATAAATAAGAACCCCATGAAGATAGTGCACTCCAGTAAGTACAGTCCACAAAAAAGGCCAGTTACCAAACGGATGGAGTCATCATTACTAAGGAAACAGACTGAATTTATGGAAGGTGCACCGTCTGCACACTCCTAGTAAAGCAGCGAGCAGTTAGAAAGTACCAGCAGCCCACCTGCTTACACAAACAATCTGGCAATGATGCATGAATTTCAATTAGTGAACAAATTGCTGTGATCATTGTTACTATAATGACAATTGTTAGGCTTCCGCAGTTAATTCATTTGGGTAAAAAAACCTAATAAGTAATGAATATAGCTATTTTTAACTGGCGCTACAAAAACAAAAGTTTAAAGGGAGTAGTGAAGTGTACTGTATAAAATACCTATTAGTAAGCATAGTATCACTTTTGTGTATCACTTTTTATTTTTTTGATACACAAGAGCAGGGGTTTTGGACCATATTTTGCCACAAAAGGGACATTTTATGTTGACTAATCTATTTGATATTATTTTTAATATAAATAAATAATAACAAACTTGAATATACATTAAGAAAAAATGGTGTAAAAATACTATCCTAAAAAATGACAGGAACACTTTTTAATCAAAGTATAGTAACCTAGCATTCAAACTACTGGGATAATGATCTGGTCAGTTAAGTAGCAGAGGGGGTTGTTAATCAGTTTCAGCAGCTTTGTTGTTAATGAAATCAACAACAGGTGTATCAGAGGGGCAACAATGAGACGGACACCAAAACAGGAATGGTTTTTCAGGTTGAGGCCACTGACTCCTCATCTCTTATGGCTGATTTTTTACTGACTGACTTTCTACTGCTGTAGAGTTTCATTTGGCTTGGATCAACTTCTCTGTTGATAGCATGGTGCGCTACCTGGACGCTACAGAGATTGCACAAGTAGTCCAGCTCCTCCAGGACGGCACATCAATACGTACCGTTGCAAGAAGGTTTCCTGTGTCTCCCAACACAGTCTCAAGAGCATGGAGGAGATTCCAGGAGACAGGTAGTTACTCCAGGAGAGCTGGACAGGGCCATAGAAGGTCCTTAAACCTTCAACAGGACTGGTATCTGCTCCTTTGTTCAAGGAGGAACAGGATGAGCACTGCCAGAGCCCTACAAAATGACCTCCAGCAGGCCACTGGTGTGACTGTGTTCTGACCAAACAATCAGAAACACGCTCCAAGAGGGTGGCCTGAGGGCCCAACGTCCTGTAGTGGGCCCTGTGCTCACTGCCCAGCACCGTAGAGCTCGATTAGAGATAGACCTCTAGAATTGGCAACTATGCCACGGGTGCCCTACGCTCTTCACCGATGAGAGCAAGTTCAACCAGAGCACATGCAACAGACGTGAAAGGGTCTGGAGATACCTGCAACATCAAGCATGACCGTTTTGGTGGTAGGTCATTGATGGTCTGGGAAGGCATATCCCTGGAAGGACGCACAGACCTCTACAGGTTAGATAATGGCACCTTGACTGCTATTAGGTATCGGGATACAATCCTTGGACCATCCATTGTCAGAACCTACGCTGGTGCAGTCGGACCTGGGTTCCGCCTGGTTCACGACAATGCCTGACCTCATGTAACTAGAGTAAGCTGGCAGTTCCTGGAGGATGAAGGAATTGACTGGCCCCCACGTTTACCTGACCTAAACCCAATAGAACACGTCTGGGACATTATGTTTAGGTCCATCAGGCGCCGCCAGGTTGCTCCTTAAACTGTCCAAAAGCTCAGTGATGCCCTGGTCCAGATCTGGGAGGAGATCCCCCAGTACACCATCTGTGGTCTCATTAGGAGCATGCCCCGACGTTATCAGGCATGCATACAAGCATGTGGGGGTCACACAAACTGCTGAGAATCATTTTGAGTTGCTACAATGACCTTCTGGCAAAATGGACCAGTCTGCTGCATCATTTTTTCACTTTCATTTTTGTGGTGTCTTTGATTTCCCCCCTCTATAAGGTGATCATTTTCATCTCTATCAAATTATGTGGCATCATTTTGTTATTAATACATCACCTACTTTTTATCAGGAAAGATATTCCTGATATATCCCCCCGTTTAGATCTGATGTGTTTTCAAAATGTTCCTCTAAATTTTTTGAGCAGTGTATTTCCTGAGAACTTCAACACACAGCCTTCTGCCACTCAAGCCAAGGCTTTCCTTAGAATGTACAATAGCAAGTTTATTTTCCAACTTGCCCCAGATTTGCTTGATGGGGTTGAGGAAGGAGCATGCTTGTGTGACATTGACAGTGAAATAAGCCTGACTTGTTTTTTTGTAAGGTGAATTATCTAAATCTTCTTATGATAGAGCATAATGATGACATGTAAATATGTCACTTATGGGTATTTTAATGGACAACAACAACTGAAACTTCGTAAACATCCTAAGTGTTTTAACAATTTTGGCCACCACTCTATTTAGGATGGTAAATAAGAAATAATAGTATAATAATCTACTTATTATAGAAAAAAATACATGATGCAAATAAACACATTAATTAATCAATAATGTCCTCTTTGAGAGAAAAGGTGAACAAAAATCCTTCATTTTCGATCTATTTGTCCAAAGACAAATGACACATTTCATTGTACATTACACTTGTTTTCACTACATGAATTAAATTCCAGCTCATGTGGTGTACTGCACTGTAATTACCATCTTGATGTCTTAGGGCGTGTGTACGTAAACGAGCACTTACTACCATCTTGAGTCAGGCCAGCCCCAGGTCGGAGCAAGAGCACCACTTTGCTTCCTCCAGCTTGGATCAGCTCAATGGCGCGTGTGTGGGAAATTCCGCGAGCCGGCTCTCCGTTGATTTCCACAATCTCGTCCCCGACCTGCTTGGTACACACGACATTCTGCCGTCATTGAGAGAGCGTTTTCTCTGACAGCATCCGGATGGTGCACACTGACGCACATCATCAACATGCGTCGCCATTCATGGCACACATAACAGCCAGGAGGCAGTCTCTATTATTAGAGATGACAAATTAATGCCAGTGTATCAATCTGTCATCCTCTAATCACTGCTGACATTCCTCTGCATGCCCACAGGTCACAGTCTGCCAGGATGGATTCCCGCGATGAGCTTCTGTTCTTCTTTCATCCGTCCCATTCGGGTGAATAACAATATGATAATTATATCCCGGTGGGATGATTCGATTATCTTATGAAGCTGTGTTTTCCCCATAGGGTCACCATGTGGAGTTTAAAAATAAATACAACAAATACAAATAACTTGTAGGGCCAAACTCAGCTGAGTTACAAAAAAATAATGAATACAGTAAATGAAATAAATAAAATTAGTTGTCTTGATAACTTAAGATATCGAGATTAATAGTCGTAATCGTAAGATATTTAAAGTCTGAATTTTACGTGCAATTTTGTCGTACTTGTCCGATGGAAACTATAGCATAGTTGTTACGTGGGGAGGGGAACTTTCCTCTTGCTTCAGACAATCTTTTATTTATAACGGGCAGCAAAACAGCAGTAGGCACCAACCAGTTTAGTATGAGCATCATCTCACCGCTACGCTCTAATACCCCGCCCCGCCATACGACACATACGACTTACCAGTTCATAGTGGTCTCAGGCAATGCCTGTAAAATGAAGTTACGACTCTTATTCCTGTAAAGTTATGTTTTTACTCTTGTAATATGACAAATCTTTTCTTGTAAATATGCAACATTATTGCCGTCAATTCAAGACCTAATTCTCGGAACCGTGATGATTTTAGTGCTTCATGTAACAGGCATTGACAGAGACAGCTATTAACACAGGGGATTTGTGTGACCCTTGACCACGGTCAAAGGTTACATTACGACTTTTTTCTCCCAACTGATTTGAAAAGGCTGGACTGCTACGTGAGGAGAGCAACACAACTTTGGGGGTAACTGAGGCTCTTCAACAGGAAGAGGATGAATTAAAACGACTTTCCTGCTATGTTCCGTGTTACGGGCACTGTTTGGAAACGAGGTATATAAACAAACATTCACAAAATCTTTCCGTGTCGTCTGTCCGGCTTATCCATGTTGTGTTCTGCCAGATGCGCATGCGAAGTGAGGGCATGTGTAAAATAAATCTGCCGAAAGCGGACTTGTTAAAACGCAGACATAGTTGTATTTTGGATATTTGAAAAATACAACAAAGCGTTAAACCAAAAACAAGTCATTTCAAGTCAATTAGCTGAAGTCCTAGTTAAGTCGAGTCTTTTTGCAACATTTGTCAAGCAAGTCGCAAGTCCTAAAAATTGCGACTTGAGTCTGACTCGAGGCTCCCATCTCTGCAAAAATGTATGCAACTTATGATGGTGTGGCCTTTTCTGTGAAGTTTTTTCCAAAGCTTATCCTTTTCCATGTTGCTGGGCTGACCAAGACGTGACGTGACGGCGACGTATGCTACACATAATAGAGAGCTAGTGGATGGTCCCCACATTAAACTCCTTGAGAGGCTCTACATGTGTGTTCTTCAAAGCAGTGTTAGCTGGCACAAAGTAACACACTTCACTTTTAGTGGAAACATGATGTAAAAATAGTTCTCCAAAGTATACTGATGAAAAAAAAAAACATCAGTAAAACTTCGGCCTATAACACATATCATGGAAATTACGCCATATTTCTGATTTTGAATCAGTCTCACTTTTTTTTTAGGAAGTTTAAGGAAAAACCAAAGAAATAAATACTGATAATTACGTTAGGTGTCAATACAGACGGCATATAGTCTTCCTCGTTTCAGTTTAGCTGTTTGCTGTTTACGTGAGCAACTTTGGTCACAAGTACATTGCGACACTAGTGGAACAAATCCGATCTGGGCTGAAACAGGGCAAATGACCAGGCACTTTAAAGCAAAATAATAAAGCTCATGATAGCGTAATTTTACAAAATACACATGCCTGCAACAACGGGGCTTACATGCTTCGGCACCACGGAGGGTGACTATGTCTTTTTGAAGTCCATCAAACAGACATGATGCACGCCAAGAGAACAACAAAAACATTGAGCTACATAGTCACTAGTAATAAAAAAACAGAGCAGTTCAGCACCATGGATTGTGACAATATCATTTTTATACTGACTTGAACTGAAGTTTAGTAAAACTGCCACAGCAGCCTACGTGTTCACAAACACAATTTTGATATGAAGTACTGTCGGCCTACTCACCACTATTTGAAGCGCATACAACGAGCCCTTCATCCACGATGTTCTGTATGCTTCTTTCCTCTCTCATTCTCTATAGACTAAGTCTACTCATTCTCTCATGTGCCACTGTGCTCCTCAAGTGGCTTGCAGTTAGTTTTAACATGCAGAATGAACATTCAGAGGTTGCAAAGGTGACGGCAAGAGGACAGTGTCGTCCTCCCAGCCTCCCCTGCCCTGAAGCCGGTGCATTGAGTATGTTTAGGACTCAGCAAAATGTGGTGGACAATGAGGTGTTACGCTTCGCAGATCACAGCAGCTGAAAAGTAAATTCCATATTCTGTACTATTTTTATCATCGCCTTTATCCAAGCTGAAGTTGACATCAGGTTGCGTTTTATACTCAACAGACCAGAAAATAAATATTCAAAACTATTTCCTCTGTTAATTCAACGTGTTTGCACTATATTTTTATATGGCCGTAGCTTCAAATCACTTCAGTCTGTGAGTCACTGGGGAGCTGTGATGAACAGCAACTCCCCAGTGCGGACAGCACTCATGCAGCCACAGACCATGATGCTTCCACCACCATACTTGGTTGCCTTAAACTATTGACTTGTTTCAGTGGATTGTAAATCTATACTATATATATTATACTAAATCTATACTATACAATACTATACAAATTTATCTTTGTGAGATACTGTATCATATAGACATGAAATAGGAGAAGGAACAAAAACTGCAACTACTTTAACTACTTCTACAAACACCAAAGTTTACTTCCATAATGCTGTGTAAATCCCCCAAAAATCCCTTGGTTAGATTGCTATGGCTTCTGATCAATCTCTATTTACAAAATAGCAATTCCCAGAAATTGGATTCACACAACAACAGAGACTGAATGATGTCTTCCTGAAATAAAAGTGGAAATACACCTCAATGGGCACAAGCGATAATTTATGTTTTTCATAACCCCACCAAAAACAAAAACAATAAACCCTTAGTCAGGGGACCGCGGTATAATCGGTATTAGTATAAGCCTCTTAATGGTATCATTTATATTTTCATCATCTTTACCTGTAAAGGCCTTGATGACCTTGCTCCTTAATTAAAACCAATTATTTTCAGGGATAAAGCTCAAGTTTTTGTCTGATATTTGTTTGTCTGGTAAAGCCCTTTTGCGTCCCCGAAAAGACCTGTTTACATCCTGTGTAAAACCCCAATAAATCCAAATCAGCAGTGTTTTTTCCACTTGATTAGAGCTACAATCACACCTGAATGTCTGAAAAAGTTAGGAATCATGACACATAAGAAAAAAAAAGCACTGCTCACATGGATCCTTCCGTCCAGCTGGGCGGGCCCGTCCTCAGCCAATCTCAGGATGTACAGCCCCATGTTGTACTCCGTGCCCCCACGCAGGCTAAAGCCGAACCCTCGGGGTCCTCTGTCCAGCTCCACGGTCAGACAGCCCTAGATGGCATGAGGACAATGTTTCTACATACTAGTGAATACACGAGAAGGGAACATACATGCTAATACAACACATAGGAGTGATAGCAGCACCTGGTTGGGTCCTGTCACACACAGCGCCCCATGCTCCACTGGTATGGTTTTATGTTCCGACCAGGAGGCTCCGTCCCGTTTGTCCTCCAGGTCGAGGTTGTAGCTGTGATACAAACATGCACTTTGTCACTTGGACATGTTTGTGTAGCATGCAGCATTCCACAGGCTTAACACAATTAATTATGCAGGAGAAGGATTGGCTTAACAGTTAATTGTGTGAAATGGGCTGTCGCATCTTAGGGGCAAACGATGCAAAATGGAGCGCACTACTTGGCTGAAATCAGCAGTGGCATTGTTGATTCAATTCCAACTCGTTTGTTGTGTAAAGGTCCAAACATACTCGGGAGGAGCATTCACGGAACAACGTGAAATCCTCAAGCCCTGTGCGTGCAAAGCTCAAATTATACAACCTTGCACTCCGCTGCACTGGTGTCACACAAAACGCTGCCCATTTATTTCCCACATTGACCTGTGTTTAATCTGACACCAATTTGCAGCAGTATTGACCGGTATGCGGAAACTTCCTACAGTGCAGAAGTAGTGGGGCCAAACTTTTCTGTTGGCGTTCAGAAGTATAGAAAATGATATCCAGCATCAATACTGCTCTTTTTTGTTGTTCTTTACTGTTGTTCTCACTTTGTTCCTCATTTCTTTTGGGATTTAAACATACCACTGTCTTATCCCACTCTTTGCAATGCAAGTGACAGAAAAAATGCACAATTATTGAGGGAAATGTTTCACAAAAAATTCACAGGAAGCTACACCACAGCAGTGTGCTCGACTTTGAAAGATCTGTTGACTGCGGACATTCAGCACAGAGTCTGCTCCGCTCAGAGTACAATGAGAACACCTTTAAGAAGGCCAACTTGTAGAAAGTTCTGGCCTGGAAATGGAGCCTTTGCAGACGTATTGATGCTTATGTTGCTTGCAAATATTTCGGTTCTCATGGCAAACAGTACATATTTGTATGGTTCCCTTTACCGTTCATCCTGTAGCGCAGACCGTTGTCCGATGGCTCTGTGCTGAAGAGCTGGACTCTGTCTAGCAGAACTGGCTCCAGATGGAGGACCCTTGTACTCTGAAATGACAAGAAAAGCCTTTGTAAACATTACAGTTATAATATGAGCATTATGCATTCGCATATGACAGAACTAATGGTACGCCACATTTATTTGAATTGTTTCAACCCTTTCGCACCACTGATGGCCCCCTTTTCCATGCCTACATATTTCATTTGCATGCTAAAATATTCATAGGCACTTCTTGCATGCTTTGTCTACCTGCCTGTACAAGCGCCTTTAATTTTATGCACTGGGATTGAATAAACTCACCGTCCTCGGGGACCACGGTGAGAGTGACCACATTGCCGGCGTCCTTGATAAGCTGGACAATGTCGTTGTGCGATAGCTCCAGGATGGAGCGTCCATTGACGGCAGAGATGCGGTCGCCAACGTGCAGCAGGCCGCAGCGGTCTGTCGGGCTGCCTTCGATGATGCGGCCAATTTTGTGCGGGATAACTGATAGGGCAAAAAATTGTGTAACCAAACCTTTACATTTTGAGTGCCAGTTAACAGCTTTAGAGTGACCAGTGGACCAAAGGGTAATTACATTGGCTAATGCAATCTACTTCTGGTATATTTTCATTCAACAAGAAAGGCATGGCTGCAGACCACTAGAACTTTATTTGGGATTTGGTCATGCATTAAAATACGCAACCTAGCACTTTTACATTGTAGCTGCCCTATCTGATGGGGATGTAAATAATTGCTGTAGGCAACCTCCTGATGTAGTTACAGAAAAAAACCTCCCAAAAATGGCAGTACCTGCTTTTGAGGTATCGGCACTGATATGAGTGGTTAGCAGTTCTAATTACCTCTCCATGTTCTTTAAAATGTCAGCCTTGCTATTCTGTTGTTTGCGTGAAACTCATGTTTGTAGATACACTTGGGTACGGTGTATCTATCTATCTACTCTTCGGCGCTATTTATGCCGACTGAGCAGTTAATTGCTGTTACAACATTGCTTCTGTTGCTACTGTGTTGCGCAATACACTTGTTAATATATGACCATGTGATCAAAAAGAGATATTTTGCTTTCCACTTTCTTATGCTCACCAGATAATTATTAGTTTTAAAAATGTACTTCTAATAATTTAGGAATTGTCAGTCTCTCCCCAATTATCGACTGCTTCCAAAAAACGTCCTCATTTTACACAAATGATAACAAACACGCTGGCTGTGATTAAAGCGTTTACGGTAGATGCAAATAGAATTTTCGTTAACTGCACTATTTTTGTCGACACACAATTAACGTGTGCATGTCCCGTTTTACTCTTATCCCACATCGTAGTGAGGAAACGCAGCAATGGATGTGGAGCCACAACTGGGAACAAATATTGAGCACAAATGGACAAAGGAAAGGGTATTTTGAATGGTAAGTTTGGCTTCAGAGCTTCAAACATGTGAGAGGATAGATATTTGGGGACCTTTGTCAACGTGATCAAGACTAAAACCAAAAGGGATCTAAAAAGCATTAGCAGCTCTAGTATTTGGCAGTGCCTTAGCCTGTCATCAGGAGGATTTTCAGCACATCAGCAAAACATACATACATTATATCGATGTAATTGATGTTATTTACCAATGAGTTTATCATTGCGCCTGTATGGTTTCCAGTGGCCCGGCGGTTGCGGATCGCTGATTTTCAGCATGCCTGGGGATATGATGTGCTCTTTAACAAATTCAAAAATACTGTAGGAATGCCACTTTTGTAGAATTGGCTTCTTTATCTTACAATGTAATATTTATGTTTGCGTCAACAAAGGTAACCGTTGAATCTTTAAAAAATCAAATCCTATGTATCAAATCTTATCAAATCGTTCTGTTGCAGAAATATATCGTTTTTGAATTGTATTTTAACCTCTGTATCTGGATGGCATCGTTTACCATGAAGACATTTACATCCCTACTTACTGTAAATAAAAACTTTCCGTGTGTTTTTTTAAAAACTTTTTTACTATGGACAAAATGCGATTAATCACCAATAAATATTTAAATCAACTGACAGCCCTGATAACAGACCTGCCAATATGGGCTGTGGTATGTAAACTTACATACTGTATTAAATACATTCTGCACACTCAGTGTCGCCAGAGAGCTCACCTCCATGTGGAGGTCTGCTTTTGGATGTTAGGATGACGAAGCCAAAGCCCTCGATGTCTTTGCGGTGGAGGGTGATATCAAAAGACTCGTGGTCCAGAGCACTGGGCATGGGCAGCCGTGGTAGTTTGGGGGAACCGTTCACCAACGTGGAAGCCAACTCCAGAGCTTCTTCCTCTGTCGCATCTGGAGGTTCAATTCCATCAAAACAAAGCGCGGTCATAGCTTTTATGCTTATATATGACAGCATATCTTTGCAAGCTAAACTGTTTACTAAACGAATTTGTTGTGTTTTTTGCAAATTTACGTTGGCATCTATTGGCCTAGCATGCAAGTTTGCAACATGATCTGTATTTTTCTAAGGTAAACAGTGGATGTAGTTGTTGTCTGTAAGCAAAACTTTTCAAATTCTACATTCCTACGTTTACTAGTTCGATATGTTGTGTCGCTCACCTCTGTAGATGACCTTCCTTCGCACTGTCAACATCACTTGACCGTTACGGGCGGCGTTCGTCATCAGGTCCAGCACTTGCTTGTGCGAGCGGCCTTTCACCATCACGCCATCGATGCCAATGAGCTCGTCTCCCGCCCGCAGACGGCCGTCTTTTTCCGCCGCCCCGTTGGGCACAATGGCCCCAATGTAGACCTGGGGAAAGACATTCTTGGGGGGGGGGGTTGGTAATGAGGAAAAATAAACCAGTGGACAAGACACAAATATTTAAAGTTTTTTTCCCTTAACACAGAATAATACCTGATTATCTTTAATTTTGCATGTTGCTACATTTTTGGACTTCCTTCATAAACAATGGCCCTAAAATAAAATAAAATAAAAGCCTTAAAAACTGTAATAGAAATCTCAAATCTTACCATTAGGCCAATTGATTTGAACAATATAGTAGTTCTTCTTATATACATTAATGTCAGACTAATTTGCTAGAAGAACAAACTACAGTATGCATCATTATGACAACTGTATTTACTGGAGACCTCTGGAGTCCAAAATCAAGTTACTCTAATGACGTTTCCTCATCAGCAGATTCTGATTAGCCCAGAATATGTCTTTGCACCTGATATAGTACTGATAACATTTGTTACAATAAACATAATGCTAAGAAACATTTTCTACCACAAGACACACAATAACAAACAATACATTAATATATATATGTGAATAAACAAATACGATTAATTCTTCTTGTCACATCCCCTGCTAAAATATATCTTAATATATATTTTAAACAGAAATAATGTGTTAGACAAGTGTGAATTTTCCCCCCCATGCAATCCACACGTGAAGGAATGTAAACTACTTAACCTGGTGGTGATGTAGTTTATTACAGCTTCATCAACCCTCTGGCAAGTAATTAATACAATTAATACAAGTAAATAATACAGTCGTCTCTTGCTTCACAGTTCGAATTTTGCGGCTTCACTCGATCACAATTTTGAAAAACTATATTATACTACATTATTAATATCCCCACGACCCTAATGAGGATAAGCAGAATAGGAAATGGATGGATAATTAATATATAATTTATATTAATTTACATATAATTAATATATCATTCTGTTGGTTGAATATGGCATATTAGTCAAAATCTTTGCATATCAAAGAAAAGTTTGCATACTTTTTAGTCTAAAAATAAAATAAATAAATAAAATAACTAAAATACATATATAAGGCATTAAGAAGGCAAACTCAAAGATGCTGTGAATTACATGTAGTATTCTTCAATGGTCACAGGGTCAGGGTGACTGTAATGTTGATGTAATGTTTGATGACACACAATCGCCAAAACAACAGTTTTCATTGCAGGTTTGAATGATCTCTCAACAAGCACAATAATTCAGAATAAAAACACAGGCTACTGTTGCGTCTCTAAGCCAAGCCAGGCTAAAATTATACATCCCCGACGTTACTTTCTGCCCATTAGTTACTCAGCTCCATGAGCAGAACACATTTACAGTAACACACAGGAGCACAAGTCTGAGTTATGTCTTAAATCGCATATTTACTCTTATTATGTGTACTATAGTGGTAGAGATCTGAATCGTCGACTGGACTGGGTAGTAGAGTTGCGGACGTTGCTATATTGGGTAATGCAAGTGTCAAGGTGACTATAGGGGTGTTAGTTTATGTGGAGAGTCTTATGATGTTAAAAAACGTATTTAGATAAATATGTTTTAAACTTATGTACAATATAAGTTTAATACATTTTAAAGAATAAATAATAGAGAATCCTACTTCGCGAAAATTCACATATCCCAGTCGAGTCTGGAACCAATGAAGCACAATTAACAATGAATGAACCTCCGCAACAAGTGAACGGACAGCTTTTGTTATAGATATAAGCATCTTACCGCTCAGTTAGGTTATCCGTAATCGGAATAACAAAGATGAACGTTGCATTATTCGTGTGTGGCTGCTGACATCTGTTCTCCACTTTCTGCTGCCGCCAAGGCACAAAAGAGAATCAGGAGAATGCTTAATGTCAGCTTACTGACGCCCAATGACATCTAGAGGTGAGAGGCGACCAACACTACATTTGCGATCTTCGTAATGGGTACCCCTGATATAACCCATATGTCCATTCACACACAAAAAAAAAACCTTTTTCCAAGGTGTGTGTGTGGCGGCTTTTACTGAACCGCGGCGCTGCGCTACGATCCATTACATGTAGTGGAAACCCTGATGTACATATAGGGAATTGATCAAAACTGGAGAGCGATATGTTGACATCTGAAGTGAATCGGTTCTGGCTTTGATATTAATTTGTGAAAGAAATGTATATTGTATGTGGTACTATTGCTCATACTTACAGGTTGCTGTGGACCTTCTCCACCCAGAACACGGAAGCCAAAGCCTGTCTCAATGTCTCTTTTGAGGAAAACATCAATGTCTTTGGTGTAGGGCTCTGTGGACGACAAACAAGTGAGGCGATTTTTGCAAGTCTATGTGGTTATCTGTAAAACTGTCCATGAACTTACGTCTGCTCTCCAGCAGGGCTTTGGATTTCAGGTACAACTCCGTGGCGTCCCGCTTGGGGGAGTCAACAACTGTGCGCAGGGTGCTTACGTTGGAGTGGTAGGGTAGCGCCTGGGGGGCAGAGTCACCAAGAGCGTCCAAAGTCTCTGTGCTGCCCATCATTTCCAGCCTCTGCATGGATTAAACATACCAGCAGTTCAAGTATGTTTAGAGGAAAAACAATTGACAGTGGAACCTTCAAAGTGACATTGGTTGACATTGGTTCAACATTTCTAAACATTTGTGTACATAAATTTCATATTTTCAACATGGCATCTGAACAGTCAGTTCCATTTCTGGTTCAACAGTTATCATCATGGGGCCGCATAGTGGCCGAGTGGTTAGCATGTTGGTCACACAGTCAACACATCTGGAAAACCTGGGTCCAAATCTCCACTTGGCATCTCTGTGTGGAGTTTGCATGTTATCCCCGTGCATTCCCGGGTTTTCTGTGGGTACTCCGGTTTCCTCCCACATTCCAAAACGTTTAGGGTAACTGGCGACTCTAAATCGTCCATAGGTATGAATGTAAGTGTTTGTCTATATGTGCCCTGCGACTGACTGGCAACCAGTCCAGTGTGTACCCCTACTCTCGCCCGAAGTGAGCTGGGATAGGCATTCCCCCGCGACCCTAGTGATGATAAGTGGCATCGAAAAAGGATGGACGGTTATCATCATGCTTTTCGCCATGACATCACTTGTACCCTTTGGTAGTGTCAAGAAAAATGTAAAAAGCCAAAGAAAAGAAAAAATGCACTTGTGGATAACTGAAGTCCCTTAAGATTTGCTCCATGATGACACTTATTAATTCCTCTGGAGAACAGAGATAAATAGCTTAGCTGGTAATAACAATGGATGCAGTAAAGCTCTCTTCAAAACAAAAAAGGCAGCTTTTCACTTTACCTCCCATTATTATGAGCCCTATAAGCTCTGGGATGTGATTTCCCTGAAGATGAGTCTTGCCTCCTTCAGGCTGAAAGGGGCAACTTCTTTTATCCCATAGTGTGGTATTAATAACAGCGCCACATCCAAAAGGGGCTCATCCATGCTTGATTAATGCCACAATCCCCTGGCAATGGCCGCTAAGATCCCCAAAACCAAGAGTGGAGGGGAAGCAATTAAGACTTTTTCCAGTGCAGACAAAAGGAATCACAATCAACACTAGAATTTCCAGCATTTAATTTTATGCCGCAGAGGCTTAGTGGTTAAATAGAGGGACAATTGGATTCAAAATGAAAGCGAGTGCTAATTCCACAAAGGAGCATGGACGGAAAAAGTATTTGTTTTTTTACTCACAGGCTTGAGACTCTTCACTGGAGATGTTTGACCTACGGAGAGAAAGACAACCAGTAAACAACAAGGATGCAAAGCACTGTCCACCAGATGGCGCTGCCTCCCTGAGAGCTGCAGCGCCTGCAATAAAAAGTGCTCTTAGCTGGAGAGAGAGGCAGGCTCCATGAGCAATGTACATCCATGTGATTAAAGATGGCCAAGGAGGATGGAGTTTGTACACAGAACAATAACGCGGTGCAAGCGGGGCCGCTAACAAGATGGGTACATGCATTAGTGCAGATGATATTCAGTGAAAGAAAATTCTTCCCCTTTGCTCTGTCTCTGTCTGTACACCCTCACACTCATTCTCAGGAACTCAGGTTGTTTCCTGCAGGTCATGTCTCACAGCCTGATCATCCCCACCCGGCTGCTGCTGGCCCCCCTGCATTAACTCGATTAACAGTCTCCTGGAGCACAGGTGTTCTGTAGGGCTGCACCAACATCACATGTGGCGAGCAGTTAATTGAGCTTGATGAGAAGTAGTGCTGGGCTTTGCTTAAATGAATGCTAGTCGAGGGAATGACCAGGTGAAGTACGCGAGGTGGTGGTACACACACTAGACTAAGGGATCACAGAATGAAGCATTGGGCAAGTACTGTAGGTCTCCATGAGAGCAGGCCTACAGATCAAGCATGAGCAATGAGACCGCTCCCAGGGGAACTTCCCCTTTATAACCAATAAGTCATGTTTTTTTAAGCACGAACCCCCAAACCCCTGCGGAACACCACCCGTACATCTTTTGCTGATGATCAAAGCCAATCTGGGGGTTCATCGACTCTTGCGCAGAGATTCCCCCTCGGCTCTTGGATGCAAAAGACACCTCCCTCTCCCTGTGTTGGAATAAAGCCCATCCCCTCACTTATGTAATTCCCGCTCTCTGAGTTGTAACACCGCATTATGCCTTGATGGAAGCAGTCGTAAACATAGTTAGCTTCAATGGAAGCACAGAAGGGAGGTCAGGAATGGAGGCAGGGGTGGTCGGGGTATGTGTGCGAATGTACAGTATGGTTGTATTGTGTGGAAGTAAATCACTACGCTTTCTTGAGAACCTCTCAGACCTTTTTGTATGATGTGTACATGGATGAGCACTTCTCAAGCTTTTTAGGGAAAAATGTCCCGATGCTTTTCTCAAATCAGTTGTCACCTGAGGGAGTCATGTTTGTAACAATCACGATTTTGATGGATGGATCATGATTTTTATGCTGTATGGCCTTCCAGGATATCCTTCCCGCCGGGTTGTCAATGGACATTACGGAATGACATCCCTCAGGTGACAGGGCTATCAGTGTGGGGTTTACGCAGGCTTCACACACAAAGTCTGGATTGGTTCAACCCTGCAGCCCCCGATGAATAAGCTATTTTATCTATGAAAAAATGTCCTATTGAGATGCTGTGGCATGATCTTAAAGGTGATTCTTGCTGGAAAACCTTCCAATGTGGCTGCATTACAATAATTCTGCATAGATGAGTGAGCCAAAGTTCCTCCACAGCGCTGTAAGAGACTCATTGCAAGTTGTGGCAAACGCTTGATTGTAGTTGTTGCTGCCTAGGGGGGCCCAACCAGGGAAAATCACTTTCTTACACAAGGGCACGTAGGTTTGGATTTTGCCCTCCCTAAATAATAAAAACAAATTTTAATTGACATTTTAAAGCCGCATTTTGTGTTCAGTTGCGTTGTCATTGACTTTAAATTTTTTCATAGAATATTTAAATTTGTTTAATGATCTGAAAAATGTAGGTGCGACAAACATACAGCAAAAAAAATCAGGAAGGGTCAAACATTTTTCACACCACTGTATGTCCTGTGATTGACTAGTGACCAGATCAGGATGTACTCAGCCTCTCACCCAAAGTCAGCTGGGATAATTTTAGGCTCCATTGGATAATTAGAACATTTGAACTTATCTGATCTTACCTCCACGCAGCACAAGCACGTTGACCTCACTTCCCACGGGAAATTCTTTGAGAATGTCCACCACCTGCCCGTGGCTCAGTGTCTGCACATTCTGCCTGTTGATCTCCTTGATTACATCTCCCTTCTGAAGGCCACGGCACCACTGGGCATCCAGGATCATCTTTACCTTCTGACCCAGTGGACAGTCTGCAATAGCAAATCCAAAGCCTCCCGGCCCCTTGACCAGCGACACGCTCACTAGCTCTGGCTGCATCATCGTGGAAGCCGACTCCCCCAGCTCACCCTGCCTCCCGTTAGGCAAGGTGGCGACCACCGGCCGGCCACTGGAGTCCGTGGTGACGTAGTGGAGCTCCTGGGAGGAGCCGTGGAGGACGTCGCCTTTGACAAGCAGTGGCTGTCCATTGATGAGCGGCACGGCGGTCATCACCACACCGCCATGTAAAGCCTGCTGGGGCTGGTTGGTCGGTGGCGGAGGGGGCGGTGGGAGAGGGTCATCGCTGCCAAGATCCACATCAGGTGGCAGTGGGTATCCCCGACACAGGACCATGTCCACGTACTGGTTGACGGGAATGGACTGAAACATCTGCACCACCTCCGGGTGGGTTTTCCCCAGAACGCACAGCCCGTTAATCTCCACAATTACGTCACCTAGAAGAGAATGAAAGTAAAAGTGAAATCAACATTTTATCAAGGCTCTCCACGTTCTTTCCATTGTCAGGAGGATTTTTCCTTTGGAACATTTTGTGGCTCATCCGTCTTCTCTCCTGACATCAATGTGGCAGCTCCCTTCATCTCATCTCATCTCACTCCTTACAGATATTACTTCATGCACAAGCTCACAATAGCAGGGATTACTTGTTGGTATGTCAATGCTATGACATTTGACCACAGCAAAAGTCAGTATGGTTCTTGCCTTGACATTGGACCCTCTTCCAAGCAAAACCTAATATATACACATACTGAAGTTTTTGACTTCAGCTATCAAAGCTAAGCTGTCCTGTGTTACACAGTATGTCATTAAAATCAACAAATGTCTTGCTGAGACGTATACACTAGAACATCTCCAGGGTTCTTGCGTGCTTACCAGAAAGTGTTGACATGGTCAGTGGTAGACTTTGGATTAAATGTTTATATCCTGACTATTATACCTCCTCCAGTTTGCACTATTTTTTTTGGGCTGACATTTAAAAAAAAATGTATATCTGAACGGTAAATGCTAAAGAATGCATGCTGTAACAAGCAGTTTGACATACAGTGTGAGTGACCGGACGAAATTCTCTGACTTGCTGCTAATTTGTATGTATACAACTCTAGACCACAAGATCAGCACACTTTTGCGTCCCTCACCTGATGCCATTTTGTTGTCATGGGCTGCGGGGCCGTCGCTGAACACATTTTTCACTTGCAGGAACTCATCTGTGCGGTCACCCCCAATGATAGTGAAGCCGAAACCTTGGGGGCTCTTCTTCAGCGCCGTGCGGTACAGGTCGCCCTTCAGCTGGCTCGGATCGGCGGTAAAGCCTGGCACACCACTCTTACCTGTGGATTGAAATATGGACAGAAGTCTCAAGAAGACACAGTTCTTAATCAATAATCGATCTGTGGTTAAGTCGTTTAAATTTATTCCGGACTTCTGGGTGCAGCACATCCTCTTTAATACAAATGCTTCTTTGTCTCTGTTTGATTGACTGGTCATCAGGCCAGAATGGACTCGGCCTCTCATTCTATACGTCAGCTAGGAACGGCTCCAGCTTGGATGGCCTGGATGGATCTGACCTATCCTTGGAGGTAACCAAGCACAGTGAGCTATCACCAGTAAGCCAGAGTTACCCAAATTCCAACATATATTTGCAAGGATGTATACGTTTCTCCTTCCTCGTGTCCTTTGGGTTTCCTAGTGCTCTGTAGGTTCTGGTGGAATGTGCAAGGAATTTAAATGTGCCCGCTCTCATTCTATCAAACGGTTGAACAGTTAAAAACATCCAGCGCAGACGTGTGGCACGTTTTATCGCAGCTGGCGTGGACTCCAGATGTCCACACACTGTTGCGCGGATCAAGCGGAGCTCATTTGCATAATCACATTCAAATTGCTTGATAAACTCGGCATGGATTTGCTGCACTTCCTCCTCCGCTGTGTAAATGACAATTTGACTGGCTGACAGAGGTAGAGGAGGAGGACAAGGGGTAATGGTGGAAGTGGGCACTCGTGTGTGTGTGGGCGGTCAAAGGAAGCGTCCCAGCAGTTGTGGGCAGACATTAAAAAAAGTTTGCAGCACATTAAACAGACGTGACTTTTTATTGCTTACTGTATGTGACTTGCAGGCTGTAAACCTCCTGACATGAATGGACAGACATTTCTATGATTGCGTGCGTGCAACAACAATGCAGATGCTGTGTTATGATACATACAGTATGTAATAATGTACATTTTTGTTTTCAAAACACCCCGGTTTTTCGATGATTCAGTATTTGACAACAATTTTTCTTTTCTAATAATTCTGTCTCTTCCTGTTAGGGGTGTCCCAATCCCATATTGACATCCGAAACATCAGATTATATCGGCCTTCATCTAAAATCTCCCCTGTAAGCCCTCCGGTTCAAACTGTCCATTACAGGCTGCCCTCCAGCACTTCTACCCAGCAGAGCCGGATCCATTTTGCGGATTACTCGTGAACACAACAATGGTGTGTACTAACAAAGGAGCAGAAGTGACGTTGGCCACGTGGCTGCACCCCTTAGCAAATTCCAAAAATATGGTGCAAAAGACAAAACCATGCACCTTGTCTTTGCAAGTCCACAGAACTGGGAAAATTCAACACGAGCAACCCCATTGCAGAGCTAAGGCAGCACTGCAAAAAACAGCACGAGGATCCTCAAAGACCACAGAGAAACAAACCTCTGACCCCACAAACAATCAAGGCCGTCCAAAACACCCAGAGCGCATGTGAAAGTGTTTTTTTAATACCTACAGTTGATGACTATTGAGTAATATCACTTGATCAAGCCCTTACTAACATCACACACTACAAAATAAGTAATAACAGTATGTAAGCTGATATTGTATCAGAGTGAGAGTGGCATCAACCAATACGCAAGACAATTGCATGTAAAAAAACTGTTGTATTTTACTCTTTTATACGTTGAATTTTGTGGTAAAGATGAAGATGGACTACTTCCAGCATTGCTAGTTTATTCTAGCACATCCACCAAATCTTGCAATACTTAGTTGACACAATACTACGGTATCCTGTAAGGTGGATTCATTTGGCAAATGAGAACGCGTTTGCTGCATCAACAATAAGTTCCATCCTGGCGAAGGAAGAACAAAATAAAGGAAGCTATTGTTGCAAAAGAGGTGAAAGGGTTGGTAAAATAGAGATCACAAATGATCAAACATTTTGAGAAGTTGTTGGTGCGGATCCCCTCCTGCCTCCCTCTCTTCTCCTCGCCATCTTCCCAACAACAGTATTCAGTAAAGTGATGTTGAATGTTCATTGATACATTTCATTTTCCATGTATATTTATTGCACATTGTTTTCTGCATGTAAAACTACAATTATTGTCTATAAATGCTATGCAAATGAGTGAGCAGCATGGTTTTTTGCTACCAGTGACTAGCGAAGACTAGAAGAGTAATAACTAAAATGCCTAACGATTAATGTATTTGTGTCCGAGCAGGTGATGTGATCAAGGAGGGGCAGTGGTGGTTTTGTCAGTCCATGCACACCTGAAGGAGGGTCTGGGGTGTTGCAATGGAGGGGGGCTTGTCTGCTTACGCTCAGTTCCATCTGATGTGTTATTCCGGCAGCTGTTTTTATCTGGCTCAGAACCCGCCCCTCTTTCCCACATATTCACACTCTCGTTCTCTCCTGAATCCCTGCATCACCAGCAGCCTGTTGCAGTCTATTCCATCACACATCCTCCTCCCAATCAACTGAGCAGACCTTCAATGCTACATGAAGAAAATATGAAAGAAAGTCTTGACAATCATCAGTTTGCAGTTGACAGAAGGTTGACACATGTAGCTAACCTATGTGAACATACTGTACAGTATTCATCACAATGAGACAAAAGATGCACAGCAACAGCAATTAAAATGGAATTATAGCGAGGGAAGGGAACCACAACTCAATTCCAGAATGTCTACTGTTACCTCATTTTGGTGCTAAATGAATGCAGTGGCAGGGCATGTCCAACCGGTAGGAGGCCTGGGAAAAACCCAGGACACGCTGGAGAGACTATGTCTCTCAGCTGGCCTGGGAACGCCTCGGCATCCGCTGGGAAGAGCTAAACGAAGTGGCCGGGGAGAGGGAAGTCTGGGCTTCCCTGCTTAGGTTGCTGCCCCCGCGACCCGACCTCGGACAAGCGGAAGAAAATGGATGGATGGATGGATGGATGCAGTGCTTAAAGTGATATTAACATTTTGTAAGTCTAAACAGTAAAACACAGAGGCTGGCACTTTTTCTAACGTTTTATACCTTAACACGCCAACAGTAGTGCTCCATTCCAACAGCATGTGTGCATTTGGCCTTATGGCTAAGTAGTGCTGTCCACAACAGCACTTCCTCATTACCAACAATCATGACTCAGAGAGCAAGGTGCATTCACAAACGGAAGAATTCTGAACATCCCAAGCAGTTCATTTCTTTTCCTGTTCTGCACGGCTGCTGGTTTTGCTGTTATAGTTGACAATTTGTCGTGGATTTTATATTATATTATATTGGTGAATGCATTACATTTTTAAATTTATTTTATTTATTTAATTTATATTATGTAAGTACTTTTCAACTAGCTTGTCACAAAATTCCATTAAAACATTGTTTTTAAAAAAAAAACATATTGGCAACCTTATTGGATAAAACTAAAATGATACCCATCCTAATTGTAGTACAGACAACTAGCTGCTCAAGATGTAGTAAGCACAAATGTTTTAGATGAGATAGATTAGCTCTAATGACTGTCACCTTACTGGTGGTGCTGGTGTGTGAAAGACATCAATACTGCCATCATGTGCTGGAGCTGCTCTTTGGCCAAAGCAACTATGATAATCCTATACGACACCCCCTTTCATGTGTTACACGTAAATATAATTCCAATAAACATCTTTTATTAAGAATTATTCTACATGTTTTTTTTTTTGTTACCATGGGATGCTGCAGCCTTCTGGATGACGGCTGTCCCCAGGCTCAGCCTCTTCTTGGCCTCCAGGACTGGGTTCTCAAACTGAGTTTTCTGGTTGATGTGGCTGCAACACAAAGAAGGTGAACGTATGTGAGACATTGTACGTGCTCAAGCTTACTGAGCACCTCTTTGCTGCAGTCAATTATGCACGCGCCCCTCCACATTAAATAAAGCCACTGTCTTTGTTGTTATTAATCCACTCATTAATAATACAGCACACGCACAGCAAAGACTGGCTCAACTCTGTAATGGCATTCAGCCATTTAATATTTTAGGAAATGAACTCCCCTTCCAAAGTGTCTGCTCTTTTAAAAACAAGTTAAATTTTCTGATAGCGCCCTGGCAGGAGAAGCAAAGGCATTGTTCCATAAGTGAGCTGTTAAGAAAAATCTCTCCATCACTCTCACCATCCCTCTTGAGTCTACTCTGCTGTCACCTGGCAAAATTCCTCCCACAGAATGACCAATACAACTGCGAGTGCCCCCCCCTCACCCCTAAAAAAAAATCACCTGCTGCCATGAAACTGCAAACTGCAAAGACCTCCACCCTGAACTCAAAGCACAGTGTTCATTTTGTGGGGAAATCCTGATCATCTGCTCTCCCTCACTGTGGCGTCACATCAGCCAGGAGCATCCATGCCCAAGATAGACCAAACAAGGCATGTGCTGGATGTGTGTGTGGTTATTTTTAAACATTAACATTCTGTGATAAACAAACAGGATGATCACGTACAGGTCTGGAACGTAGCTGCAGCAAGGCAAAGCCTTCACTCATTTGGACTGGTGCTGAACAGATGGACTGCACATTTATGTGCAATAGCACACGGGTAATACATGTGCATTACTACATTACTACTCCTGTGTTTGCAAAAGTAACTTAGCAATAATACATATGGTGTACACTGATAGTCATACATGTTCAATACCACTTGTGTCATGTGAGGGGCTTGTGAAATACCATGAAATAAACATGTGTAACAGGAGTATGTATGTACACTTCACAGCTCTCCATTTTTTAGCATTTTGGTGCATGTAAATGTAGGAGACATGTGCAATAGGTCATGTTCCAGTGGTTCCCAACATTTTTACAGTGCGCACCCCTTCTGACATTTGCCCTGAAGCCATGTACCCCCTACTCCTGCACACTTAAAAACGATACACCTTTTTTTCTTTATATTTATAGTAAGTAATTTTGCATGGTCACATTTTGATTCACTTGAGCACTGATAAATAGATAGGTAATCATCCTAAGTATTTTTTTTTTATTCTAGCCAAATGTTGGCATCCTTCCATTTAAATGGGTTGAATTTGAGCATCATTTTTTTGTCTTCTTTAAGTGTGCATATTTATTTAATACCAAATTGAAGGGGGAAGTTTAAGAATAAGAATAAAGCAGTATCCAAAGTACAAAAATACATGCAACCAACAGCAAAGCCTCATTTTAGCATTTAGCTTGTTAGCGACGCCGTCCGTCTCACCTGCTAGTGGACAATGGCAAGTGAAGACAGATGAAGAGCCTTTTAGAGCTGAATGTAATTTAATAATTCCAACCGTTGCTTTAATTGGAAATGTTGATCCGAAGTTGGAGGAGAACATATTTACGGGCGTACCAGTTACTCATCGATTTTTGCCAATCGCTGGACAAAAAGAGCTGCCCTCCATCTAGTACATGTGCTGTTCATGTGAAAATCAAGTGCATGTGATATACTCTCCTTCTTGTGTAATGTTTTCTGTGCATCAGTGAGGAAGCGGGGTGCTCAAACAGCGTCTGCCTCAATGACCGCCAGTGTGCTGAAAAATTGCACAAATCGATAAGACTTACTCAACGTAGTATGTGCCGTACTGCGGGTCGTCAATTTCCTCCCAGCCGTAAGGTAACTCTGGAGAGAGAAAGGAAGAGGGAGGAGCGGTGCAGAACATACAGTAGGCATCATCATCATCATCATGAGGGGCTTGTGTCGGTTGACTCAGACAGTCGTGGAGCACAGAGAAGAGGCCATGGAAACAGCCTGGAATCATTTAGGGATTGTTTCACGCAGCGGTGCATGGATGCAGTGATGCAATGATGACCAGATCAGGCAGAGGAAGGGGAACAACAAGCGGGGAGAGAAAGGAGCTCTTGCAAGGGGAGGCTTTAGAGCTGCATGTCACAGTACTCGCTTTCCCTCTGCCTGTAAGAATCCATTAAAAAACTAAGTGCTCCACTGGTTCAAGCCCCGGCTGCACTTATGTCCTAATAACATCCTGAGATAAGAGGGCATTGTGTCCATTCATCAAATTGGACTCATGTGAGGATCTTTGGCATTTTATGGTTAGTCTATGACTGCAAATTTCGGCATAATGCAGTAGGTGGCTGTATATGAAAGTCCTGCTTGATGTGATCTACGTACCTCCATCCTCACACTTCTCAGGGGGCTTTGCCTTCTTAGCCAAGCGAGGGTCCAACCACGTAGTTGTCTTGGTGTTGTGACTGCGGGACCACAAAGAGAAGATTTTTTTTCCAGTGTTTTATATTTAATACCCTGCGATTGACTGGCGACCAGTCCAGGGTGTACCCCGCCTCTCGCCCAAAGTCTGCTGGGATAGGCTCCAGCATCCCCGCGACCCTAATGAGAATAAGCAGTATAGAAAATGAATGAATGAATATATTTAATACGGAGTGATTTACTTGTTAAATCAGTGTGTATAAATTAACTTGTCACATAATCCTAATAGTGCTGTTGTTGGAGTACCTTCCTATCTACCTGTCTGACTTCCTGTTCCTGCCGGCTCTCCCTGTCCTTTCTCTGCCAACATTATCATGTTTAACAATATTATAGATTAACACAATTATTACCAGTATACTGTTTGCATTTTTGACTGTAGTCATCTTTTTGAGTGTAAAAACATCTACAAAATATCAATATATTTGATCAAACTGTATACGGTTTCATCCCTAGCTGGGCATGACTGGACTGGTGGCATGACCCTGGGGCACTTATGATTGTGCCCCCAACAAGTGGCCACACATTAACAATCACAGACTGTACCATGTGGTCTTCAACCTTTCATGTTTCACCCATACAAACAATCAATGCAGTGTTTAGTTGTGGACGCTATTTGGGCCTCAATTTTGATAAAATGGACAGAGTAGTGTATTTTCCTGGCATTTGGCCTACCTAAGTAGTTACTGATGTCCTCAAACCTCGTATGAAAGCATCACTGCGGGTGCAAAAGGAACATTTGCACTGGAGAATGGTGATGTGTTTTGTACCTGAGCAGTGACTAATTCCCTACCGTATATTTAGGTGTAATTAAATAAGCAGTAACGGATCAGGTGTTGCATGCATGAACTCACTCTATGAAGTAGACCATTCCGGTCTCAGTGTAAGCCATCTCCCAGTTGAGTGGAAGCGGCTCCAAACTGTCGTCACGTGGCAGTGAGCTCCACGTGCGGAAGTCCATGGTGCTACTAGACTGGGCGTAGCTGGGCACAGCTCGCCTCCAGTCGGCTTTGTGCTCTGCAGAGACAGGAGGGAGGGAGAAAGTAGGAAAGCAGGGAGGTTAGCCTTGTTAGTCTCTGCTACGTTGGAGGGAGAACCATTGTCGTTTGTAGCATGTTTGTTCACCCGAGGGCTGCTTTGCATTTGCATGTGCACACACAGCTACTGCTTGTGCCTATATGCTTTTGAAAAGTCCCCCCTGAGGGTGAGGGCTGTGATGATGGAGACAGGGATTCCTGTTCAAAAAGACCATTTGAGCCCACAGGCATCTTCTATATGCTAATATTTTGGCACTGTTCTTCACTAGTTTTGTAGACTTCTTCGCTTTTGAGAAACTGCTACAATAAACAGAAGAAATACAATAAAAGAACTCCTAATTCACTTTATTTGCCACCTTGTCAGATGATGTTAAAATCAAAGAACCACAACCAAGTATCAAGTCAAAAGAGAGTACACCCCTGACATTTCATCAGAAATGTTTATGACTATATCTTGTCAAGTCTCTATACTATCAAAAGAAAACTTGGATACAATTTAGAGTCATCAGCGTACAGCTTGCATTGCAGTATAAATTCGTGTCAAGCATAGCGATGGCGACACAAATGCTTCCGGTATTCCGGAGCGACAAGCTTCAATGTAATGCATCCCGACAGAGAGCCTGATGCTCTTTTTAAACTTATTGCCCCAGCTGAGCCACCGACAGCAGTGCTGCAAAGCGGTATTCTTCAGCGTACACGCGCACGCTTCTGTCACTCTAAACTTTCTTACTCACCTATACAGGGGAAGGAGGATACTATACTGTACATATTCAACATGTATGTAATTGTATTATTTACAATGCTACATGTTACAATTTACAGTGATACTTCCACAGGATGTAGTGTAAATAACAGGGTTTGATCATACACAGTACATTTGGATTAATAATAAAATAGTTCATGCACACAGGTCATCTTGTGGAGGATGGGCTGTGTTTGGTTAAGTGTGTTGTTAAAATGCTGGCACTTGCCAATTTTGGGCTCCATTTTAGGTTCCTTTGCAGCCATGATCAAAAGAGAGGCAAAGGCGAGATGGCATTCTCTCCGCCAGTCTCTCATACTGTTGGGTGAATTTATTCCATTCCTGGTGCAAACAGCTCTGCTTTGTTTAATGGCTTGTGATCGTGTGCTGGCATTCCCATTCAGCAGACACTGAAATGGAACAGCTGTTATACCGTGAAAGGTGGCGTATTCAGAAAAACTTGAGGTGGTTTCTTAGATTGTTTCCAGAGCTTTATGTCATTATCAGAGGCTGCAGCGTACAGTACATGGTAAGGTGGATTGTAGGCCATTTTGCCGAGTACAGTCATTGTAGTTGTGTAACAAATTGTTTACCACAAAGTGATTTACAGTACATCCCTACTTATTATACGTACTTTTTCCATCAGTTAAATGTGACTATGGACAAAAGCTAAGAATGTAAAGGAGTGTAAAGGTGACTACAGGGTGTGATGTCATGTCTGCAGGGCTCCATAAATGGTAAAAATCGTATTTGGTAAGTCCTAAACAGGATTTCTATGCTCCAACTACAAAAATATTCCATTTCTAATTTGTGTAAATTCACTTATCGCAGTCGAGTCTGGAACCAATTAACTGCAAAAAAATGACTGTACTAGTTTCGATTCTATAGTGCTGTCCCTTGAGGAGATTTGACGTAATAAGAATACTTCAAGTGTGACGGCTGCCCCCACTTTCAGCATAACCAAGGCTATAGAAAAAACGGCATAAGTGATTAACATAAAACATATAAGGAAAGAAGTGCAGGTCAAAGTGCGGTGAAGACCAGTCAAGAATTGAGAGACTTAGCACTCACATTTTCCATTAAGCTCCTTCTTCAATGGAGCATAACTCTGCCCATCTATGGCCGTCCTGAGACGACTCTGCCCTACATTGAGCTGCTGTTCGTTCAGTGGCCATAAAAAGGACTCCTGCACGTCCGGGAGCCATTTTTGTGTTCGGGTTCAAATATGAGCAAGTTGCTGGATAAACAGACGTCAGATTTGTGTGGAAGGTCAGTGCAGCTGAGTAAGCAGCACGCTGAGCCCTGACAATTAGAACAAAGTTTCATGCTATCAGAAACAGGACAGGATCAGCTTGTGCAAATCGGAAGTGCAGCACCATAACAGCTCGGGAGAGCCATAAAGGTGAAGGGCTTTATTAGAAGTATCACATTCTACATATCACAAAAGGGTCTGTCCAACCTCTACCAAGGTACTTATGGTAATGTGCTAACAGTACTAGTACTTCAGCTATACTGTACTTTATTCTTACATATATGTGAGTATTTCATCTATTAATAGTGTCTACCTGTTTGCAATTTAGCACAAAAAGTAAACACTCCTAAAGAGCTTAAAGGTACACTTTTATCAAGTGAAGGTGGCTAATGTAGTGCCTAAAATAACACGCGAACACGTTCAAGTACTACCTGAGTGCTGCTATTGGTATATCTGCGACATAAAATCTACTTTACCTCTATCATCAGCATGCGTACATATGCTGAATACAAAGTCTATTATTTCAAACCAGCCTCTTTTATGTTCTCCATGTTTTATATTGAAATCTTGCACGAGTGCAGACAATGCAGAATGGCCTCAAACTGTACAATCTGCAAAAAGCCATCTTTCTGTCTTCATGATGGAGACACACAGTTACACTGACGTGCCCGCCCGAGGACAGAAGGGACAAAAAGGCAAAAAGCCTCCTGATGGAGCTTGACGTCTACTCACCAGGCAAACCGTTGACCAGTGGTGGCCTCTCGTCGTCATCCTCCTCCTCGGGGACGGCGCTGTCCTTCCTGTCCATCTTGCTGACCGAGGTGGTGCGCTTCCGCGGGACCTCGCCGCCAAAGTCCTCATCGAACAGGACCTGGTCCACCAGGTCGGGCTGCACCAGGTTGGGCTCGGCAGGCGGCTTTGGGGTCCCGTAGAAGTTGCCTTGGAGAGTGAGAGGAGCAGAGGCTTTTACATGAATGCAGCCGCAATCCTGCGGTGAAAACTAAAATTAGAAGAAAAACAATATCTTGTTTTAACCTCTAAAAGTATGTAACACATCTAAATGGCCACTGACAAAATGTAACAGATCAAATTTAATTAAAGTACAAACACTTACTGGTAATGTGGTTGTAATACAAATAATTAATTTAAAATGTATTTTTAAATATTTAACAATTGTTTAACAAGTATCTATCATATTGTTTATCGGTCAAAGGCCCAAAGAAACTATTTTTCGAACTAAATTTCTGATTCTGAGATTTCTGCAAAATAATTCTAAAAAGTTAAAATTTGAAAAGAACAGTTGGAATTGTTTTACTGATAAAAAAAAAAATCCAACAAAAAAACCCAGATACGACATGAGTCTTGTGAGTAATAATGTCTTAGATTTTTACCTATTTTTTGTTTATGAATTTTTAATGGTAAAATGGTGACATTGTCTATGTTGACATCTTCCAAAATAATGTATTTTTGTGACACACTTGAGCTTGATGGGTCATCAATAACAGATAAAGAGACAGTATTATATGCCAGCAACTGAGATGGTTTTTTCACAAGCGTGCATCTTCCTCTGTGAGATGTTTCATGTTTGCCTTCTGATACGTGCAGCACATGGCTGTCCTGACTCACGTTT
This sequence comes from Oostethus manadensis, assembly GCA_024372805.1. Lineage (NCBI taxonomy): Eukaryota > Metazoa > Chordata > Actinopteri > Syngnathiformes > Syngnathidae > Oostethus > Oostethus manadensis. Next base: position 6,571,749 of record QODF01000029.1, read on the forward strand.
CAAAATTAAAATCACTTCACTTGCAATTTGTAGAAACTAATGACACTGTTCACTGAATATGGCAATTACCTATCTTTCTGTATGCCTTTTTCCCCCAAAGAAAGAGAAATCTCGTGTTACACATGAGGGATGTTTCATTGCATAACAAGGACTATATGTAGAAATAATGTCCATGCTTTCCTTTCATTCGCAGGCAAGGTCAAATATTTCCCGGTGTCCTCCCATAAACGATCACCAAACACAGTCTGCTGCGCTTAATCGTGATTTTTAATGAGATTAATTAAAGAACAAAGAGTGACACTTGTGGAATTGTTTTTTGGTCCCCCAGCAATTGAATTAGCCTCCGTAAACGTGATTCTACTCTGGTGCTGCACACCGCCAGAGCGAGAGAGAAAAGAGAAGCTTTTTATGTACTGAACAAGGAACATGCAGACGTCACGCATTCATACCAGTGACATTTATCTTTTTATAGCACAGCAGCGTGGAGGAGGAGTGATGCAAAGCCAGTTTATCCACCAACCTTACCAAGTTACGTTCATGTACATTGAATAAAGATGGCTTCATTAACAGGCACGGCGCATAGATAGCAGGGAGATTTTAAGGCCGCTGGCTCATCCCCGCCATCCGCATTCCTCTCCTGTCGCACACCGACACTCATCAACCATGCTGTCTGCGTGAGTAATTACTACTTCACAGATGAAACCCTGCTTACATCAGGCTAGGGCTGTCAACCAATTAAAATATCTGATCATGATTAATCACATTTTGTCCTTGGGTCACTCAATGAATTGCATTTAATCGCAAGTCAAAATAAGTTTTTATCTTTAACAAGTAGGGATGTAAATCTTTTTGTGGTAAATGATTTGATACGGGCCGCACGGCGGTCGAGTGGGTAGCACATTGGCCTCACAATCAGGAGATCAAGTTTTGAATTTCCGTTGGGCATCTCTGTGTGGCGTTTGCATGTTCTCCCCGTGCGTGTGTGGCTTTTTTCTGGGTACTCCGGTTTCCTCCCACATTCCAAAAACATGCATGTTAGGTTAATTGGCGATTCTAAATTGTCCATAGGTATGAATGTGAGTGTGAATGGTTGTTTGTCTATATGTGCCCTGCGATTGACTGGCGACCAGTCCAGGGTGTACCCCGCCTCCCGCCTAAAGTCAGCTGTGATAGGCTCCAGCATACCCGCGACCTTAGTGAGGATAAGCAGTAGAGAAAATGAATGAATGAATGATTTGATACGGAACAACTATAACTACATCAAATGTTATGTAAAGAGATCTCAATATTGGAAATATGGGCTATTATTTTATTTAAAATAATATACAGTTAGAAAGCCCTGAGTTTTTGCATGTTTACCGCAGGCGGCGATTTATCCCACTGTTTGACGGTCCTTGAATGCATCTTCTTCTTTGTCATGCTGCTCTCACACTACCAGGCTGTATTTCTACCCTTTTTTCTTTCACCTACAGTATTTTGTCCCAAATGCTGATACTATGTAGGAATGCATAAAGGTAAGATTTTATGACCTTATAGCGTGCTAATGTGCATATTTGTGGTACTCAACCTCTCTGAAAAACAAACTCCAGGTAGATGGTGGTTCTGTATTCTTTTAGTGCTTTTAATATGTTCCTGTCATAGTTTTGCACAATGCATACTAATTAAGATAAATAACTTCAAAATACCAATTTTGTTGTCCATTTCTGCTCACTATTTGTTGCAGCTTCTGGCTCTATGCAAAACTGCCGCCACAATTCCTCAAAAGAGGGTCAAACAGTACGTGGCCACGGCATTGCGTTACTAAGGCGTTAACTTTGACAGCCCTTTTTTTTTCTCTTGACCGCGATCGACCATACTTGCTTGCTAAAAAACTTCAAACATTGCCTGTAAAGGAGAGCCACAGTTTAAAACCGGAACTCATTATTAGTGTTGCTTCAAAACCCACCAAATTCGGAGGTAATTTGTAATAGTTATTAGTATTGTAATAGTATTTATTGATGTTACAGTTTGAATCCTATTGATTTTGATTGATGTCTGATGGGGGTTGGCCAAAGCGACTGAGCTCAACGGTGGCCAGTGTCCTTACTGCTCACGATCATTTTGGATTGTGCTTGTTCAAACAAGGTTTATTGTACCATGTTGATGCAAGAACACTACGGATTTAGAAGGGTTTACACAAACATGAGATGATGATGTTGGACAATATTTTTTTCACTTCTTTATTGGGCAAAATTTTCAGCTAAAAGTAAACTTCAAGACAGCTTTCCTGGGCTCCCCCAGATGACTTTAGGGCAGAAAAATTCAGTCAAATCTACAAAACCATAACGTGCTCAAGAAATTCTGTTTTTCAGATAATTGTATGATATTCTCTGAGGGGAGGCTCACTCTGCCACACTTTAAAAGTCCTGCTTAGAGACATTGTTTCTGATTTTGTGTGCTATCACCATCAAGACGACATCAAAAGTTTACACATTTTTAAGCTAAACTAAGGCACCTTAGCTGGGACAAACTAAGTGAACTGTTATCTTATCTCACTGGTTACTTTGCATGCAAAAAAAAAGCTGTCCCTCCAAGTCAGCACACTGGCATGCTGCCATTGCCCTTCTGTTGTCTTTGCAGCTGGCAAAACAAACTCTGTGAGCATCTGGAACAAAAAGCACTCATGCATCCACCACAAAAAAGTGCGCCCTCAACTCTAATCAGCCCTGCTGGCCACAATGAGGGCTGTTAGAGGGTCACAGTGGTTAATAAAAGAGGGCGGATGAGGGTATTTAAGTGAAATTATGCATATGAACGGTGCACATAAAAGCAGAGGCAAAAACGCTATACATGAGCCATTAACATAATGAGCATCCAGGCAAGTCACTTGAGACTTTTAGCAAGACTATTACGTTTATCTCCGAGCCCCATTAGCTGGCTACCTTGAGCACAGTTCACTCACTTGAGAGCTTGCAAAAGGACGGTAATTCAGATTCCCTCTCTCACACACACACACGCACACACACACACGCGCGCGCTGACCTATGACAGAACCCAGCTGACCTGGTTTATTTTGCTCTTTCTCAGCGTACAAGAGGTGGCAATACTCGCAAAGCTCAAAGGAGAGAAAAAGAGAGGAAATAAAAAAAAGACTCCATTCTATAATGCGATTACTTCCACTCTGCTTTGGAGTGCAGGGAGCTCACAACTCAGCTTGTGCTGACTGGCTTTCAGTGAGAAGAAAGGACTGAAGCGGTGGAGATAAATGTCCCTCAGAGATACAGCATACTGACGCCAGGACAATGTTTAGAACCTTCTTGTGGTGAAAAAAAGTTATACTTACAAAAAGTGAATACACACTGCTGTGGAACATGAAGTGCAACTGTACTGATGTACAAGTCTAGATCTGGAACATTGCTTGATTCCATAAAAAATCATGTAAACTGAATTCATCTGTTCCAGAGTCAAGCTGTTGTCATTGTCAAAGCTTTATTAACAGCACTGGCAATCTTTCAAGCAACATTTTCACATGCATACAAGTGTAAAAGTAAGTTAAGCACTGTGAGAATTTGACAGTGGGAAAACATATGACTGTGTTAAAATTACAGCTTTAAAATGTGTAATTTTGAAATATCTTTATTAAAATGAAGATAAAACAATACTTTTCTGTTGAGCAATCATTTTTAAACATTATAATGGAGCGTTATGGAAGTGGAACATAGATATTCAAATTAAATAACCAAACAACTAAATTCTTTCTAAATGATGCATAAAAGCAGTTCTTAATGCAGCCTACTGTGGCTAATCCTGCAATTCAAGTCATCTGAAATATTTTCTTAGTCAATTATTGTATTTGTGTTTTGCTTTGGAGTTTTTTCACTAAGTGGCTCATGAATGTCACAACATGAATAATGTATAATACTTAATGTTACCTTATTATTTCAAAGCGCAGGTCACAGATTGTCCACCAGTGTTTTCCAGTTGTTGAAATGTGTTGAATTGCAAACACATGAGTTAGTCATACCCAGTGCTTTTTGACACTTTTGCTTTTTAACTGTCATACAAGTTTAAAAAGAAATGTATTGATGTCTGAGACTGTCTAAAACTAACGTAAAAAAAAATGAATCACCCTTACATTCATGTAGGCATAGTCAACAGAACTAAAGAATTATGCTGAAGGAGAGTTATGCATCGCGATTTTAATGCTATTAACTCTAATGCTTGTATAAAAATAAGACTAAGTATGAATAAACACATCTAAATAAAACTAAATTCAAAATAAAATGAATTTCCCTGCCGTACTCACACTGCTGTACAGCAAAACCACGTACTTGGCTGAGTGTTGGAAATGAAAGGTGTGATTGCAGTGTGCCTGGGAGTTGAATTTCTTCACATTGACACAGCTGACCTTGATGCATATGTATACTCTTTTTAGTTCATTATTGTTCTTGTTATTAGTGTAGCCAGGACAGAAACATGTGCATGTGGCAGTAAACTCAATTTCTGCTTTGGTGGCTAGCATCACATTTCCCATCCCCGGTATTCTTCTGTAGTGGTCGGCCTGAAATGACAACAATTTTTCCTGGACAAAAATTGTCCTACAAATTATTGCCTATAAATAATATGTTGGTCAACATTATTTTGAAACCATTTTTTCCATTAATGTAATGATAATATATGACATAATAATACAAGCACACTGTACCAAAAGCAATAAACTTTAACAATAACATTGTTATATTGTTACACTAGTAACATTTCTTAAGTATTTAACATTGTAATTAGAATGTCAAAAACTTTTAATGAAAATAAATTACAATTATGAATTAAACAAACAAAAAAGACCAAAAAAACCCACACAAATACAATGGATTCTGTCAAAATTTACATCACAAGTAATCTCAGTATTTCTTATTTTGAATCAGTGTCACCGTCATTATTGTCTAAATATTGACAAAAACTCGGAAATAACTTCATTTTGGTGTGTCAAATCAGACGTCATCTCATGTGTATATGCATTTCCTTGACGCATAATATCATTGGACAATTCTGCCCAGTAATTTAGAAGCGGATGTAGCTTGGCTAACTTTTCTATTGTGATGTCAGTCACTGCTAACATTCCTCAACAATTTGTTATGCCCATGCTTGTGGTTAAGGAAGACGTAGTCACCAATGCATTTGCAATTGTAATAATATTTTTCATGACACCCTCATTTGGTCTGCACAATTACACAGGATGTGTTGCTTTATTTTGAAAACCGGAAGTGTATTGTCTCTTGGCGGTTAAGACGAGCTAAGAGCGAGAATAAACGGGCATCTCGCCTTATTCAACTGAAAACTTGCACATCTGCAGGCATCGTAAAACTTGCTTACATTTACAAGCGGTAAAATGCAACACAGTGTAAACACACGCCTTGAGCCTGAGTCGCGCACACACACAACCCCATTAGCATGCTCTGCTAAACTAAGCCAGAGATTCCATTCACGCTCCACAAGGGGAGTTTATCCACCAACTCTCGCCAGTGTTTCAGGCTGCCGTATCAACATGTTTAGTTCGGAAGGGAGTTTCATTGCTTGTGATGACATGCTGCCACGATTGAGTGGTCTGCGTTTGGCAGAGCGAGAGAGGAGAAAATCAAACATCCATGCACATGTCAATATATCAAGGCCATCAAAATTATCGAGTTTGTTTCTATTTATCATGCGGTTAATTTATTTTTCTTATTATTTGACAGGTCTAAGTAGTGGGACCTCTCACACAAAAAGTCACCCTAAAATTCATTCATTCATTCATTCATTTTCTATACCGCTTATCCTCATTAGGGTCACGGGGGTGCTGGAGCCTATCCCAGCTGACGTTGGGCGAGAGGTGGGGTACACCCTGGACTGGTCGCCAGTCAATCGCAGGGCACATATAGACAAACAAACATTCACACTCAAATTCATACCGATGGACAATTTAGTGTCGCCAATTAACCTAACATGCATGTTTTTGGAATGTGGGAGGAAACCGGAGTACCCGGAGAAAACCCACACACGCACGGGGAGAACATGCAAACTCCACACAGAGATGCCCAACGGAGATTCGAACCCAGAACCTCCTGACTGTGAGGCCAACGTGCTACCCAGTCAGCCACCGTGCGGCCCCCCCAAAAATTCAATAGCAAAACACACAGGAATTTCTTCTGACACTGACATCATTCATACAGTATATCCCAGTATGAAGCCTATATACAGTAAATTGTTGTTTTTCATATAAAAGTGCTGAAAACAACATTTGAGATAAGTGAATGGCCAAATACTTTTACCTACAATAAAGCCACCGTCTTGCATTCTGAAGCCAGCGGTTGCAGCGTATTTGTCTCGTAAAGGGATTGAAGCGTGGGATTTCTCTTACATCGCCCAATGATTATGGCAATAACATGATAATCTTCCAGCTCGACTTGACTGAAGCATAGTTCCTCTGCAGACCCACACTGCTGTGTGAAATAAGAGGATCCATATTTTTTTATTTTTTTCCCCTACAGCATTCTGTATAAACCAACACTTTGCCTCCTTCTCATTCAGCTGCTCTTCCCATATGATGGAGAATTAAAAAGATAAAGCTAAATCTTCTTCCAGACAGAAAAGAGCTTTACGGCTCAGGGAAGCTCCCTGGTCTTGCGCGTGGACGTTTGTGTGTACGCTTGCAAAATTTGTCACTGAGACCTTGAAGTTTATTTGTGCGGCGCGCAGTCCTCGGGTCAGATGGCGAGAAAATTATCGATCACGTTACTCTGAATTACAGACTAGACAACTTTGAGAAAATATGAAATCATATATTATAATGATTGTTATTTTTTCTCATATTATTTAGACTTTATTTTACAATAACTTAATTTTGTTATTATTCCAAGGTTTTCCCCGGACAATATTACAAATGACTAGTTTTCTTCTGGTAATATTAGGACTTGATTATTGAGTCAATAAATACATTTATGTTATATTGATACAGTCATTCTTCTAAATTGTAAATACTGGTTTTTTTGGTCTATAAGCCTTAACTTTTTTCCTACACTCTGAACCCTGCGGCTTATGACATGCGGCTAAAATATTGATTTTTTTTATGACGGCGTATTAGAGCTACATAAAAAAAACCCGTATGATTCAGAGATAAAAAATTGTAATATTACAGGATTTAAAGTTGTACATTTACGAGATTAAAAGTCGGAGTTTTATGAGGAAAAAAAAAACTAGACAATATTTTATTTACAATGAAACAGCAAAAAAGAGCAGTTGGCCAGAAACAATTTAGTATGAGCTAGCGTCTCACCCCGACGTTCTAATACCCCGTCCCTTCACATACGATTCCCCGGTTCACAGCGTTTACGTTTTTACTCTAGTACTATCATGATCTTTTCTCATAAATATAAAACATTATTGCCGTAAATTTTTGACTTAATTCTCAAAATCTTGATGGTTTTAATGATTCATTTAACAGGCATTGCCCGAGACAGCTATAAACACAGGGGCTTGTGTGACTCTTGAGCTGAGTTAAAGTTAAATTATGACTTTTTTCTCGTAAAATTACGACTTTTAATCTTTCAAGTTAACTTGTTTAAATGTGGAAAAAAACGTGTTTGAACGTAATGCTTAAAACACGATCGTTTCCCATAGTGCACTAGGGTTTGGGCATGCGCATATGCCTCCAGCGTGTAGAAAAACACGGAGCTACTTTTTGACGCGCTTGTAGAAAAATGCAGCATGAATGCAAAATATTTGTTATTTTTCATAACCTCATCATGAAGATAAAAAGTAATATTGATAACGACAGAGACTGAAATTGTGTGTAATTGTGTGACAGAGATGTTCTGAGGCTCTTCAACACTTAAAAGAGGACTGAAAAAAATGACTTCAGTGGTTTCAGTGAACAGGAAAAGGATGAATTAAAAAAATGACTTTTCTGCTATGTTTGAGCCGTTTTACTGCCGTGCTACAGGCACTGTTTGGAAAAAAGGTATATAAACATTCACAAAACATTTCTGTGCCTTCTTTTCATGTCTGCTTATTCCTTCTGTGTAAATACCTATATCTAATTTTACAACGTACCAGTATATATCCACAGCATATAGTCCAGTGTGGCTAATATATGTAAAAAAAAAAAAAAAAACACACATTCAAAAAAAAAAATTGTGGATGCAGTTTATATTCCAGTGCGCTCTGTAGTCCGAAAAATACGATACATTCATATCGGTCATGCATATTTGATGACTGTGACCAACATGATAACCACTAGGACGCAGTGCTGCCAAATACATTTTTCAATAATTTTAATTTTTTTTTCTTCATAATGATATTCATGTGACAACTTTACAACATTTTTTAAGTTAAATTTTTCAATTTTCAATCAAGTTTTTTTAAATCTCATAATATTATGACTTTTTTTCCTGTAGTACAGGTACTCTGGGGGAAATAATACTAACAAAAGAAAAAGTAAATAAAACTGAAAGAAAAAAAGGAATTTTTTTCTTCACTATATGAAGATATGTTGGTTCTGGTGGGGCACTCTCCCACTTGCCCTTCATGCCTCAACACAGAAACAGAACCCACCCTCCTGTATGCTGTATGGTCAGTAAGCTGTGATGGAGTTGTCTAATCACATAAAGCTGAAGATCAAGAGGCTACTGTGGAGGCAGCCAGCAAGGACAGCGAGCGTGGGGGTTGGTGGGTACGGGTGAGGCCTGATCCGCTGAATAAGGCATGACTGGAGCATCACGGCCTCCTGATGTGCGACAGTACAGCCAGCTGCTGGGATCAGCATCAGTTGGCTGGTTTACATAAGGTCAGCATGTAGCGACAGAGCTGCTCAAAATGCTCGCAATGCAGCAGTGTGAAGGCGGGACAAAAAAAGCACCTGCAAGATGGTTGCTGGCGGTCGGCGGGCAAGAACAGTGACACGTGCACTTCACAACCCTTATATACAGTGGTGTGAAAATGTGTTTGCCCCTCTCCTGATTTCTTATTTTTTGCATGTTTGTCAGACTCTGCGGCCTGACGAACAAAGTTTGAACTTTTGGAAGATGTGTGTTACATCTGGTGTAAAATTTAATCTGCATTTCTGAAAAACAACATCATACCAACACTATAATATTGTGGTGGTAGTGTGATGGTCTGGAGCTGTTTTGCTGCATCAGGACCTGGAAGTCTTACTTTGATAAATGCAACCATGAATTTTGCTGTCTACCAAAAAATCCTGAAGGAGAAGGTCCGTCCATCTGTTGTGACCTCAAGCTGAAACCAGCGAGGGTGCTGCAGCAGGACAATAACACACCAGCAAGTCCGCCTCTGAATGGCTGAAGAAAAACAAAATGAAGACTTGGGAGTGGCCTAGTCAAGGTCCTGACCTGAATCATAATGAGATTGCCAAAAGTAGGGTTACCGTTACTTCATTATCTGTTTCACCTTAACAATCACGTTTTAGATATAAATTATAGAAAATAATGCTGAACTTTTATTCTATGCAATCACTGAAAGTGATGGTGATTTGTGTCGTACTGTGTGTCACATACACAGTACATACATATGTCTAAGTTAACTGTGACCCTCCTTTTGGTCCACCCTGTATACTATTGAGAGGAGAAACCCTCCAATGTGGCGGAATTATAACAATTCTGAAAAGATGTGAGTGAGCCAAAATTCCCCCACAGCGGTGCAAGAGACTCATTGCAAGTTATCGCAAATGCTTGATTGCATTTGTTGCAAAACCAGCATTAGGTTTCACTTTTTCACATGGGGCCATGTAGCTTTGTTTTTTTCCCCTCCCTGAATAATAAACCATTTAATTTAAAATCTACATTTGTTTGGTGATCTGAAACACTTAAGTGTGACAAAAAAGTCAACAACATAAACACTTTTACACACCACTGTATACTATTTTTTTCCTATTAACTATAAATGATTGTAATTAATGCAGTTTTTTTCTCAAAAGGAACTTAAACAGTAATATATATACTGTGAATATTTTGTACTTCAGTAATTTCAGTAACTTTAGTAACTCCACACAAAGATGTGTGGAGTTACTAAAGTTTGCATGTTCTCCCCGTGTGTGTGTGGTTTTCTCCTATCACTGCGGTTTCCTCCCACATTCCAAAAGCATGCACGTTAGGTTAATTGGCGACTCTAAATTGTCCATAGGTATGAATGTGAGTGTGACTGATTGTTTGTCTATATGTGCCCTGCGATTGGCTGGCGACCAGTCCAGGGTGTACCCCGCCTCTCGCCCAAAGCCAGCTGGGATAGGCTCCAGCATACCCGTGACCCTAATGAGGATAAGCGGTATAGAAAAAGAATGAATGAAGATCAAGAGGCTACTGTGGAGGCAGCCAGCAAGGACAGCGAGCGTGGAGGTTGAACGAAGGAATGAAATGAATGAAGGAATACTTTGGTTGTTAAACAGAAGAAAATTAATCACTTAATGACTTAAACATTTTAAAAGGTAACATTAAACTTAAAAAAAATACAATACTTAGTTGCAAAATCTATTCATAAGTTATTCCAGTAATATCAAATATATAATACATTACAAATAAAATGACATAATGGGGCCATTTCTTGATTTTGTTTCTTTCAAATAGGCCTTTCAGGTGCAGCCCATAAATGTGGAGTGTGTAGCATTGGCTATGACAGTGTTATGGCTGGAAAATACTGCCTAATAATATGCACTTCATCTTTAGCTGGTCATTATTGAAAATGCTGGGTCTATAATTCTGACAATAATTGTATTTAAGCTTGCACACACAGACACTGCTGACTGGTATTTCTAACCAATAGCATCATACATTTGATACTCACCGTCATAGGTACCACTTTCCAGAAGAAGGCCACTCTCCTCCAGGATTCTAAAGTCACCAAGGCTAATGAAGTTGTAGTCCACACCAGGTACCTCCCCCTCTCGAGGGAGCCTTGTGGTGCCTGCACACACAAAACAAAACAAACAGTATTAAACATGACCTTTAACCACAGTCTATTCTAGCGGACACCAAAAGAATACATTGGGATAAATGCACTGGCTGCTCAGGGGACGCACTGGGTTAAAAACTGCCTAGCAACAAGTTTTACTTTGGAGCACAGAGGTCCATCTGGTTTAAATGTGCGATGAGAGGCAGGTCAAAACGCAAAGAGCGAGCCGATCATCGTTGCCAACTTCAATACAAATCTCTATCACATAAATGAACCATAATGGAGCACAATTCATTCAGTCACTCAATGGATTCCGCTCAGGGTCGCCACAAGGACAAGAGAAGCAACGAGGCATATCCATCCATACACAGTGTGCATAAAAGTTATTTTTCATTCATCAGAAAAGTAATTTGGAATTCCAAATGAGAAAATCAGAGCAGCCGCAAAGGGCCTGGAGAGGTCATTGGAGAATGTTGTCCTGACAGAGGATCACACAGAATCAGTGAACAGGACATAATGTTGATGTCAACTGAAAAAAAATGATTTACATTTACAAATTGATATTTGTATCGCGGTACTGCAAGTGAGAAGACCTATGACTTTTCAGCTTGCATTTCTATTTTAGCTTATCTTGTCAATGGACAACAGGGTTATCCAACTTGTAGCTCACCGGATGATTTTGAGTAGCTCAGCAGAGAATTAAAAAATATTTGCTTCAATTCCTATTATTTCTATAACTTTAATTCAGACATTATGTCTCCATTTAATGACAAATTAATAGCACTAAATCAGTGGTTCTCAACCAAGACCACCCTACACGTAGGTGAGCAAATTGCAGAAGGCACCGTGGAAACATTTAATAAATGATTTCCAAGATAGTTAGTAAATATTCTCAGTCATTTCATATTACACCAGACAATAAAAAAGAACATTTGCAGTATAACTATGTTTCCCCAGGGCGGCAATAACCTGTGGCACAGCAGCACCAGCAACAGTAACAGTTGTGTTACATTCTACTTTTAGAGAATTATTAACATGTATGACAAAAAGGCTCTGGGGGTACCCAAGACAAAAAAGGTTGGGAAACAATGCTCCGAGTGACAAAAGTGGAGACTTTTCCACTAGAAAGATATGCATACAAATGTTTGTTTCATTCAAGGAACTGCAGCTCTCCAGTGCCGGCAGCACTCGTGCAGCCCCAGACCTTAATGGCAATAATGGCTGTGTGTTGACTCATTTTCAGTGGATAGTAAGCTATATTGCTATGTAACCTGTACACTGACTATTCTTAAGTATATTCAAGTCTACTTTCTTTCTCTGCTTCATCTTAGTTACAGTATATATAAATCCTCCTTTCATAAGCCTGCATAAATTACGACTGTACAGTGTTGTTAAATGTTGATTAAACCGGATGTTGTGTTGGTTGGAACCACATAGAAACCTTCTATTTCCTCAGAGGATTTATTGACATTTTCAGCATCTGAACCAATTAGCGGGCAAGAAGAGTTGATTGTGGTGCCTCAGTGGCATATTAAGTAAGTATGTTGTTTATGTTGCCTTTTTGTTTCCCCCGCCCCTTTTATATTCACGCCCTAATTGGACTGTGACATCTCCTCGGTGCCTCAAGCAGATGATTAAACGGAGCGTTTGATAGCCAGAGAAACATCAGAAAAGCTTCTGGTCTATAGCACTGCTCGGTAACGCACATTTGTGTTCTAGCAGAAGCGCTTGACACTGCATCTCGTTTGGGAGAGAAATGCCAGCCGGGGCTGCTTCTCATTGCCGACGTGTCTGAGTCTCGGCTTTACTCTCAAAAAATGTCCCCTGCAGCCCAATTACTTGAGCCACAGCCGCGTACCTGCCAAGTGTCTCCCGGGGCCATTATCCAGGACGACATACGGAAGCGCAGCGTATCGCTCTCTAGTGCGCGAGGACATAATGAGGCCTCGCTCGTGTTGGACGCTGAGCTCGAGTGAGAGTAGAGCAGGTGCAGACACTGGAGGTTTTATAAGTACTGCTTATCCTCACTAGGGTCATGGGGTATGCTGGAGCCTATCCCAGATGACTAGGGAGAGTCGGGTTGACCGGGACAGGTCACCAGCCAATTGCAGGGCACTTATAAACAATCATTCACACACACACACCTATGGAAAATTTTGAGTTGCCAATTAACCTAACGGGCATGTTTTTGGAATGTTGGAGGAAACCGAACTACCTGCACAAGGATTCTAACCACTTACCGCTCGGCCACCAAGAGAAGATTAAGATAACAAAAACTATAACAGCTATACAACTAAAACAGTTGTTTCACATAGAAACATACAAACGAATGCTACCCTAACGTTAACTAAAACACATATGCAGTGGTGGCGGCGCCAATATGTAGCTTGACCTTTCGGTTTTGACCTGAGGCATTATGAGCGAGTCTGACACTGACACGCTGTGAGGGAGCGTGTGGTGAAGTTAGTCTCTGGCTGGTTAGCAGCTAGCCGGTGTGATGTGACAAGGTGTCACTACGTCAGTAACGTAGTTCTTCGGCATAAGAACGTTAATGACAATAATAATAACAATGCTGTTGTTAGAGGTTTTTTTCAACAGACTTTATAGGCGGAGTAGGTGCATCCCGTTACATGCATTCTAAGCTTCCTCTTTTTTCAGTTTTTATATCTTTAAGAATGCACAAAAAAGAGAAGGGCATGTCTGTTTATGTCTCACAGATTGTGGATGATGGGCAAAAAAGTAGTGTACCTTGAAGACATAAATGACAAAATTTAAATGATAAAAGACTTGTGCTTGTGTGTGTTGCTATAAATGTGTTCCTGAGGGTAGTGGCGTGGCGTACGGACAGGAAGGGACCTCATGGGTTCAGAGTTGAGTTTAAGCTTGTGTGTGTTACAGCCGCAACGTTTTTATTCTGGAATTTAATTTGGAATTATTGTGTCTGTTAGAGATAATTCAAAGATGCATTTAAAGCCTGTTGTTCCGGCGATGAAGTATGGGTGTCTCATCAAAATTTACAGTAACAATACTGATACCTAGTGTAGAATACTACATACAGTATTATTCATGGTGTCTTTGAATGCATCTTCTGAATGCCTTATATTTGTATTAGAGCAAGGTCAATGCTTGAAAGTGCCTAATTTAGGCAATACTATGTAAACTTTGCTTCAATATACTTTTGACTAATAAAATGTTGTATTCCACCACAAAACAGCATCATCTATTATTTAATACATGTATTAAAATCCATGATACAGTGACGCAGTGGAATTCGAAGCGCTGCGTGGCGAGGGACTACTGCACACCCATAACGGCGTAATAATGTAATTGCTGACAAAGTGGCCAGGGGCAGCTTATTTACTCAGTATAAATGACTAACGTCTTTCTATTGGGGATGAGGTGTTCATGTTTTTAATCTCTAATCTTATAAATGTATGCGTGTATTGGCTTTGCAGGTGCCGTGTCTGTTATGGTAATGCAACACATGGCCTCAGACAACTAACAAACCTATCTAAATAACAAATCTGGGTAGAGCATCTAGTGGAGCAGAGGTTCCCATTTCAGGAAATATGCAACATTGTCACAAAGTCACAAAAATAATGATGTCGACACTGACCCTCAGGAGCAAATAATGCAGAAATGTCAAGATACCAAATAAAAGGATGACGTCAAGGTGGAGGACATGAACATTTATACATCAAGCCTACCTCTAACTTTCATCCTAAATCTAAAACTAGGGGAGGAGCTAGAGGTTGACATTATGTGAGTGTGTCTGCGCGCGCACACTCAATGTCAGTGTGCATGTGTGCGATAAGCTTGTTTAGCTCATGTCTGATCTCAGCAGGGTGTCGAGGGAGCGTGCCACTGAGCTCTCAGGTCTCTTAGGAGGAGAAAAAAACCACATCAACAAAATCCTCATGCTTTTGTCCTCTCAGAGTATTCCATCATGTTTAAATGAGATGGAACGTGCCCAAGTGAGGACCGCTCAAAGGTTTATGCGCGCACACACACACACAAACACGTTTCACATTCATTGTGCTTTCCTTTTTAAACTTGTGTTGATTTCATGTAAACACAGTTCTTGCGGCACCTAGCAGTCTCTGCGTCACAAACGGATGATTTTTGGGTCTAGCCACTTTTGCCATTCCCCACTTTGCTTAATTTTTTCCCCCGTAGTCAGGGTGACCATCAAAGATATTGACACTAGGGGTGCAACGATTCGTTTTTACAATGATTCGATTCGTATCACGATTCATGGTTGCCGATTCGATTCAAGGATGATATTGGTTCATTTAAAAGGATACGATGCTAAACGATCCAGTAACTTTAAATCGATTCAGTAACTTTTT
>QODF01000029.1:6587363-6600464 GCA_024372805.1 Oostethus manadensis
ATACCAGCTGAAGAAAAACAAGCACTAAATGTCTGCTCCAAGAAACAATGACAATAAAACAAGGCAGCCAAAAGGTAATTGTTACACAGCGAGGAAGGTGAAGGATGAGAACATGAGAGTGAGCGAGTGAACGATGGAAGTCGATTCCCGCTCTCCTGTTCATTAAGACAGTAATTCAAGCAGGGAATTAGAGTCTGACTCACGCAGTCCTGGCTCCCGGTGATGAATGGCGCCTACGGGCCATAAAACCTCAACAACTGCCACTGTGGAACATCAAAATGAGGATTGCAAGTGTATTCTCTCTGACACTAAAGGACGTGTGTATGTGTGTGTGCGTGCGCGTGTGTGTGTAGGTAAGAATGAGTGGAGAAAACATAACCTTATCAGTCCTTTTCCGGGCCACTGGCACTTTGGCTGCCATTTCAAGTGTTTTGAGATGAAAAAAATCTATTTGACTTTGTTTACTTTGCAAGTGTCCCTAATATAAAATATCACAGCTTTCAGACATTTCACATGGGCTAAAGGTCAGCTTGATAACAAGCTTGTTAATAATTTGCCCACACACAATTTAATGAGCTCCAATACAAGTGCTCAAAAATACATTTACAAAGATTCAGTAGTGTTCAAAATAATAGCAGTGCAATGCGACTAACTAGATTAACCACTGTTATTAGTGTTTTTTTATTGCTATATGGCAAACAAGTTACCAATTCAAGCCACAGTACACGGTAAAGACAGTGAAGCATAGTAATGAAGCATCATGATATGGGCATGTTTCTTCTACTATGGCGTTGGGCTTATTTATCACATACCAGGGATCATGGATCTGTTTGCATATGTCAAAATGTTGCCTTATGCTGAAGAGGACATGCCCTCAAAATGGCTGTTTCAACAAAAACAATGACCCCAAAACGCACTAGTAAGCTAGTAAAAGCTTACGTTGTTATGTTTTTCAGTGGCCAGTCCAATCCCCGGACCTTAATCCGATGAAGAACTTTTGGGGTGACATCAAAAAAGCTGCTTCTGAATCAAAACCAAGAAGTGTTACTCAATGGAGGAATGTTGTTAAAGAATCCTGGAGTGGAATAAGAGCTGAAAGGTGCCTCAAGTTGGTTGACTTCAAGCCACACAGATGTGAAGAAGGTATAAATAACTGTGGTCATACAACTAAATATTAGTTTAGAGACTCACATGATTGCCAAATCCTAGAAACAAAAAAGTTTATACAAAATGGTTTTGATTTTGTAAAGTCAATGGCAGACACTGCTATTTTTTTAACAGCCCCTTTTCAACTAATTGCCCAATTGCACAGCCTTAAGAGCGTGCGTATCATGAATGCTGGACCTTGTTTGTTTTCTGAGAATCTACTGCACCTACTGGTAACTTGTTTGCCATGTAGCAATAAAAATACACTAATAACAATGATTCATGTTATTTGCATTGCACTGCTACTGTATTATTTTAAACACTACCGTAATAATGCTTACCTTTGCTGGACTGCAGGACACTGGAATGAACAAAACATGCTGTAATTGCAGACAGGTTGTAAATGTACCTAATCCACACAAATTATGTGTAAGCCTGCGATAATTGGAGAGAGTGGGCAACTTCCCAAATGTAAAAACTCATTACACAATTTTTTTTTTTAAAACAAATACGTTATAAACAACAGTATGACAAATGTACTTGTCAGCAACAGCTGAGTGGCACAAGTGCATGCAGATGTAGATAAAGTTGCTGGAGGCTGACCACTCACGATACTTCAAATGCAGCTACTGCTATTTTTTGGCGTTAATAAAAAGTACATCTGGTGGTTGCCTACAGCCACAGTTGTTAATGCCGAAGTTTTTTCTACCAGGGGCTGACTAAAGAGCCCGGCAGCTATTTGTTTCAGTAGACCAGGCACTTGATGACGATTGTAGGCTAACTGAAAAGAAGCATTAAATAAACAATTGACAACTTACAATATGTGTGTGGACAGTCACGAGCAGTACATCATAATGAGAGCTGTTTAACAAAACTAAATATTAGAAACAACTGTCAGTATGACAGAGCACAGTCTTTCAATCATAAACAAAATGAATAAACAAATTAATAAACACAGAATAATATACGTTCTGATAGTGTCATACAGTATTGGTTTTTAATATTATGGCCATTGAAGCGTGCCTTTAGTGTTCTAATGTACTATAAAATATTGGCACAACATGCAATCTATTCAAATGTCCAAAAAAAGCTTCAGCACAAAGTGTATTTATTCGCCATAAACTCCCCCCCCCCCAAAGATGAAACATATGATCACAAAAGCTGGTGACGTCCCCGCTGAGCTGACAGCCAGCGAGAGGAAAAATGCAACAATTCTTTGAGCAAAGGATCCAACTTTGATGGCTGTAATGATAACGCTTGCAAAGTAAATACGTTGCCCGGAGGTTACCAAGATGTCCTTGCTGGGGTTACCATGGTGACAAACTGTGTGTGTGTGCGTGTGTAGCTACCTAATGCCAGGGACATTATAGAATGTGACAAACCATTTATAGCAACCTGAATAGAAATATAGAAATACTATATATGGCATGCTGTCTTTCACACGGTCCACAGAAGACATTTCTACTGCACAAATGTCCAAGTAAGGGAGAAGTATCAAGAGTAATGCATCTGCCGGATCAGGAAATATGTTGAAATAAAAAAATATAAATGAAAATAATATATCATAAAAATGAAATAAATGAATACAAAATCTAAAAAAAGAAAAGTCAAAAAACTAACTGCAGGTTTATATATATATATATATGTATATATATACAGTATATACACTAAAAAAACAGTCAGAAATTGCCCCAAGTAGACCCCCTAGCAAAAGAAAAAATGTAGCAAACATCATCATTCAAAATAAATAGAGTCCTTACTTAGACACAGATGCATGAATACAGAAAGGCAGATCATCATGTGCTGATATCAGTTAAAAGGGCTCCTCCCTTGGTGTGAAGAATCTATTGATGAAAATTTGAAAGAGGACAGCAAGAAAAAAAATGCTTTGTCATTACTCTCTCAGCCTTCTCTTGTAGGACATAATTCAAAATCAAATATGACTCTTATGTCCACACCTAGAATTAAATGGAAAACTTTAGGTTTTGGTTTGGTTTGGTTGGTTTGTTTATTTCGAGCCACACAAACTACACAGGACAGAACATAAAGAACATCCACCTATACACAGGAACAATTTGCTCCAAAAGGAGTGGGAAGAAGACAAGCTTATTTTTAAGAACCAGATGAGATTTCGTGTAATTCCAGTGCTGACTGTCAATGAACCTTCGCCGTCAGTCATCTTGTGATGGACATCAGAAAAAATCAATACTATTCTTGCTTTGCTCTTTAAGCATTATAGAAGTTGAGTCAAGCCCACCTCAGCTATTGTGTGTTCAAGATTGTTGATGATGATTGATGTTCAGATTCCATGAGGAGAATAAAAAAATGACAGTGCAATACAGTATCTTACAAAAGTGAGTACACCGCAGTATTTTTATTACAGTATATCTGGTCAAGAGATAATACTTGTACTAATGGTCTTGGGATGTTTACATTTTTCCGGCTGTGTTATTTGTAGGTATTGTGTACAAGGCTAAAAAAAATGACATATGTTAAAAGATAACATTTTTGTGTTATTACTATCACCATTTCAGCTTATTCTTTTTGCTCTATTTTTCCTTTTTTTTAAGTTTAATTTTTATTTATTTTATTTCTTTTAGTTATGTGCTGTACGGCAATAAAAAAAAAAAAAAACCAAAAACGAGCTGCGGGTTACAAAAGCCCCCCGGGCCACACTTTGGACTGCTAAAGTATTAGTATAGTATAGTATAATATACTGTAGTAGACCCAACATACAGTCATTATAGAAATAGCTGGCAACACAGGTGAGTAGCAAGATAAGTGTGTCTTGTCTATAGTGGGACTGAAGACTTTCTGAGGACAATACATCTTTACTGCTGTACAAGCTGTACATTGACTATTCTAACATAGATCCAAGTTTACTTTATATATTATTGTTCCAGGAATAAATAACATTGCAAAGTGATACTGGAGGACCATTGTGGTGCATTAAGGTGCCTTACAGTGTACTTACATGGGATGGTGCGCAGGTAGAGGTTGTCCCGTATGATCTGCTGGAGCTTGTGGTCCAGCGAGCCCTTTTGAAACTGCAGACTGAGGTAGTGGCGCAGGTCCGTGTTCAATACTTTGCCTGCAGCAGCAGAAGAGACAGACACACGAGGTGCTCAATACAGCATGGCAGGTGTTCACAGTCTAAAAACAAAAAATCAAACCGAGCGATGTCGTCCAATCCGAACGATCACACTAAGTGAGTTCCTTTCTGCATGGCTTACTTTATTAAGAAAACAATGCAGTCCTTAAAATGATATACCAGGGTGTTCTACCGAGTGGAGGCACAAATTACAATAACAATCTGATAGAAGGTGGTTATAAAACAAATGTAGGTCAGCTGATATTATCTGTTTTATCAACACTAATCTTGTTAAAGAAATGTCCCTCCGTTAATCACGACAAGCTTTCTGATTGGATGAAGTCAACAGGACAACAACCATGACGTAAATTCTGGGCCCTCTGTTCTTTCCCTGTCATTGTACCGTGTGAGTTGATAATTGTGAGTAGAGGACAACAAAGTGGTAGTATGACACTTTAACAATAGCAGCATTTCCAAAATGTAATTATTTTATTCATTATTTCTCGTTATCAATGATTCGATGTTCATGAGGATATGAAAAGGAAAATGTTCTCTTTGAAGTATATTGCACAGCACAGCAGAAGGAGAACCAGTGTTGTAGTAGTGGTAAGGAGCAAATTGCTCAGACACCATTGATACCACTGATCATTTCATTGAAGGGCTGTCAATTGATTAAAAATATTAATCATTTTTCAAATGAATTAATCTCTGAATAAAACTCTGTCTGAAATATGCCAATTTGTACTGTATTTTATTGAAAGAAAGATTTACCGCTACTTACCAGTAGCAGAACATATAAATCACACTTTAACCCTGTTATATTGACAAATGAGGGGTTGTGTTCAAAAACACCACGTAACTTAGGTTGAATTAACATGTTTTGAGTTTGTTTTCTGGGATTTACGAGCATACTTAAATGCAGCAAATTGTACTTCTTCAACGAGTGTCGTTCCGAGGTTGCCGCTGAACAGAATACAGACGAGAGTTAGAGATGATATATGGTGTTGGAATTCCACTGCTGTTGATGTGTTCAGGTTATAATAAAGTTATAAAAGTACGTCAGACTCCGTGTCACTCTGTGGGGAGTGACATTGTGTACTTGTCTGTCGTCACAACAGAGAGATGTGTCCTGCCATGATGCTTATGCATTAATTACACAAAAAAAACATTAAAGTTAGCGGCGCTAATGCGCTATTTTTGACAGCCCTAGTTCATTGTAAACAACAACAGTACATGTGTACACACCAACAGCGTTGTAGTGCAAGCAATTGCATTTAAAGCGCATACAGAGATAGATAAAGCAGATGGATGGTGACCACTCGTAAGCAGTTAGTCATCATGGGGAGTTAATTAACTACATCTGGAGGTTGCCCACAGCTAAACCTGTTCATGCCACTGTTTTTAGACCCTGCATTAATTAAAGACCCACGTGGGTTATTAGCTTTTGTAGACCACGCCCCCGGTGACTATGGCAGACTGCAATTGATTAGTTATTCCCTATAAACGTACATTAAGCAGGTCTACTACTGTGAAAAACTGTCTTTTTGGTCTCAGCAACCTCAAGCCCGCCTGACAAACTTTCCACCAATGATGTACACCACAACAACCTTCAAGCACCACATGAACTGTATAAAACTTAGAACACTTCTTGAGAAACCAAAGCAAGTTGGCGCAAAGTTTTGTGAGGCGTTGGCGTCAGCGGCTTCTGACTGAAGACAGAGCGTCGTCTACAGAAATATGGTGATGAGGAGTTTGGAAAACAGGAGGAGATCTTCGGCGTCGGCTCGCCCTGCTTCAGCGTCTCCTGACAGGAGCGAGACAGCCGACTTTTGAAGTGCTCCACTTCATAGACGCACTCACTTTTTTGTTGTTTTTTTGGGTTGCCATTTCTCAATTCCTATTCTTTTTCTCTTCCCCTCTCAGACCAAAGAAGGCTCAGCGTGACTCCTCCTTGATGCCATCAAGACATCTCAGAGAGACTTAAGAGAAGATTTTGCTACTGTAGCTGTACTGTATGTGCTGAAAACACAGGAGATAGAATAATGATGAGTTCTGCGAATCGTTCTGTAAGCTTCCTCAACCTTTCAAATTCTTTCTCCCTCCTCATCTTGCTATATAAACCAAAACAGGCCATTAATTGTGACAGCAATCCTATTACTTGGACCTGGAGCTCCACATTTCAGAGGCTGTCGTTCAATCAGAACAAAGTGATCCTCACATCCATGGGCTTTAACGCCATTTGACGCAGCTTTACATGCAGACGTCCCTGTGATGCCGCCGTTTCTCCCCCTGATAAAAGGAAAAAGGGGAGGCAGGAGCTCCATTTGGCTCTCCTCAGAAGCCTTCATCACATCTGGTCAAGCCGGCAAACAGATCGAGGCCCAATCAGGCAACTTTGTCGCAACGCTGGCCCAGAATTTCCCCCTTAGCTCCGATTCAGCTCGCGCACGTGGGAGTTCATGGGGAAACAAAGCTGTTTCAACTGCATATGCTTTCATCCAATCCTTCATCAAAGTCCGCTTCAAATTGCTAAAAGTTTTCCTCGTCTCATAGCTCAATTCCGGAAGTGCCCCAAAGGGGAATTTGTGAATAGTTGATGTGAGGCTAAAGACTTTGATCTCCTTTTCATGAACTATTTTCTGTCCGCAAGAGACATTTGGCGTCCTACGAGCAGCAGGGTTAATTATGTGTCAGCAAACCCTGATGCGTCTTTCTTGGCATCTTTGATAGATACTTCAGCCTCAATTTCCCCCAAAAAAAAGTTTTTTTTAAATATTTTTTTATGGTATCTCTGCCCTGTGCTGCCTCCTGTCTGCCATGTGTTGCAAGGTGCTGCAGACTCCTGCAGAGGCGGAGCGTTACTCACACACCTGCTGCCTATTTCCCTGACAGCCTTTTTATGCCTGGCTGTGTCTTGATCCTGTTGCCAGATTGTTACTTCAGACCTCCGTCTATGAACGGCATTGTTTCCCTAGAACTTTGGGAATTTTCTCTCTGACCTTTTAGTATCAAATGCGTTGAGAGTATTGTTTTGTATTCAGCTTCTTGCTCAGCCTTGAGATACTAATTGCTACTCCGGCCTGCTAGTTTTTCTCTGCAGCGACCTTAGTTTGTACGTGGGTTTTTCCTGCTAGCCCCTTTTGCTTTGTGTGTGTTGTGGTCTATTTTTGTTCATGCACTTTAATCTGTTGGAGTACTTTTTGCATTAAACCGTTTTCTTCTCACTACCTGTTTTGGGTTCTCTGCATTGGGGTTCAAACAATGGCACATCCCAGACATGACAGAACAATTTGGCCACAATGGATCCTGCAGAGATGGGGCACTTGCGCTTAGCCCTCTCACACCATTGCAAATTAGTTGACGACCATGAAAAGTCCCTACGGGGGAAGCCATTGCAGCCTTGTCAGCCAAGGGAGTAGTACTCGACCAACGTCTTGAGAGGGCTTGTACGCAGCTTTTTCCACCCCACCACAGTCATTACGAGTCAGCCACTAGCACCCACTTCACACCGTGAGCAAAGTATCCCTCACCCAACGTTTTTTTTGGGGGGAGTCTGTTTCCCAGCATAGTACTTATACATCGGACCCAGCCCGGGTTTGCTGATGGACAAGGCAGCCGCGTGTGCGGAAAGTCTAAGCCCGCCATTTGTTCATCATTCCCTCTATTTTTGTCCGAGATGCGTAAGGTTTTTGATCATCCCATTAGAGGGGGGTAGCCATTTTTTGGCTCTCAGGCAGAAGGAGCGTTCGGTGGCCGCATTTGATAGACTTCAGGGTTCTTGCCGCCGAAAGCGGATATGATGATATTGCCTTACGCGTAATTTTTTGCAAAGCACTTAGTGTCAACGTTAAGAAGTGGCTATCCGGGATGATATGACGTCACTCGATGGACTCATGGACTTGGCCATCCGACTTGACAACCGAGAGAGAGATCGAGAGCAAGCTGAGGATAGAACTATCAGCTACATATTGTTTTCTGAGCCGCTATCAAACTCGACAACCAGCTATGGGGATCAGAGCTCTGCGGAACCTACGCCTGCCAACCCAGCCATTCCTCCACCAAAAGTAGCTCGGAGGTTGCTGTCTAACTCCGTTGGAACGATACTACCGCAGTCGACTTCACCTCTGCCTGTACTGCGATGAGACTGGTCACCTCCTCTGCAAGTGCTCAACAGGTCCGACCCGGCGATCAGATTCTGCTCCCGACAATTGGTATAAGTTACCGTCAAGATCAACTCAGGATCGGCACTCTAGGGGGGATCTGTCCAATCACTCCTGTGAGTATGTAGCTAAGGGTTAGTACGTAGGTGACATGGCACGGCCCAACAAGAGACTGCAGGTTCACGGGACACTTATGGTGGCGTACGTGTGTGCACATTTTGGCCTTTATTGATTCTGGGGCAGACAATACTTTTTTAGGTTCCACTTTTGTAGAGAATCATGGGTTTGCCGAGGTTAAGCTCAATACACCAAAGCAGGTCCATTCCCTGGATGCGCGTCTCCTGGCGGCAGTTACACATCAAACAGAATTACTTTCTCTCCAGCTCTCAGGGAATCGCCATGAACCCATAAAATTTTGTGTTATTCCTTCTCAGTCAGCTCCGGTAGTTTTAGGCCTCACATGGTTGAAAATACATAACCCCTCGGTAGATTGGACGAGGACCTGTATTGTGAAATGGGGCCTTACCTCTCATGCTTGTTGGTCCACGGTACTGGACATGCAGGTAGTCGAACCTCTAGAATAAAAGATTGACTTGTCTAAAGTGCCGGACGAATTTTTAGCAAGGATTGGGCACAATCCTTACCTCCACACCACCCGTATGTTTGTGCGAATAATCTACTTCATGATGCTCCAACTCCATAATGCTCGGTTATAAAATGTCTCCAGTCCAGAGTTAAAATCAAAGAGTCTATTTCTTCCTCTTTGGCTGCAGGTCTAATTCGTCCCTCGTACTTTCCTCTTGGGGCCTCATCAACACACCAGCAGTTTTTCAAAACCTCATCAACGATGTCCTGGGGGACATGATACATCAGTTCTGCTTTGTCTACCTTGACAACATTCTTATCTTTTCTCATAATTTTCAGGAACATGCCAGGAGTGTAGAGACACCAGTGGGATGACCTCCAGGCCGTTTATTTGTGTCTTCCAAGAAGGCATGTCATCCAGGAGTCAGACACACCCAGATTGTTGTGGCCCAGAGGTTTTGGTGGCCTTCGATATCAGCTGACACAAAGGAATCTGTTGCTGCCTGCTCTGTCTGCGCCAGGAACAAGGCCTCCCACCGTCCAGCCTTCTGCAACTGCTGCCCATACCTTCGCACCCGTGGTCACACATTGCTTTGGACTTCATCTCAGCACTTCCTTCCTTGCATGGCAACACTGTCAATCTTACTGTGGTCGATCGATTCACTAAAATGACCCACTTCATCGCTCTGCCTAAGTTACCACCATTCATGGACACAGCCCAGCTTCTGGTGAGACATGTTCTTTGTCTTCATGGCATTCCGGTGGATGTTGTTTCCTCTCTTCTGGATATCACCCCCAGACTAAAGGCCAGACAGAGTGGTCCAACCAGGACCAGGAGGCGGTTCTGCGCTGCATATGTCACCAACACCATCTCAGGAGTTGGACGTGTTGGTGCCGTCGATACAGGAACATCTTCGCCGGGCTCGGTGCGTTCGGCAGGAGACCCAGGTGGCACTGACACGGATTGTGGCACGTAATTGCAGATTGGCAGATCGCCACAGGATCCCTACTCCCAACCTACCAATCAGGCCAGGTGTTGTGGCTATCTTCCCAGGACCTGCCCTTGGCGGGCACATGTAGGTACTGTCATGTGCTGCTCTGCAGTGGGCTGTTGACTCCTGCAGAATCAGAGCATTACTCACACACCTCCCTATTTCCCTGACATCAGCGACCTTAGTTTGTACGTTTACCCGCTAGCCCCTTTGGCTTGCGGCGTGTTTTGTTTCCATCTTTTGTGAGATTGTTTTTGTTGTATATCCACCAGCCCTTATGGTATATTTTTGTTTATGGACTTTACTCCGTTGGAGTATTCTTGTACTAAACCGTTTTTTTTCTCACTACCTAGTTTGTGCTCTCTGCATTGGGGTCCAAACACTGGCACATGCCCGACGTGACAATCTCTACACTGAAAAAAATGACTTGTGTGAAGTAGATTTTATTTGCACTTGACCAATTTATTGCCGTGCATATGATGTATGACTAATCAATATTTGTGAATATGTAAACAATATATTAACTATAACATTTTTTTTGCTACGCTAAGATTCTGTCACTCCCTTCCGGTGTGTTTTTCTGCCCTGCTCCCTGCCCGAGTACCTGATCCCGCCACCCTCATACACAACAGCAAGGTGTCGCTCTTGCACTCACTCAGCTGCAGGACAGGAAGGAACTGGGCAAACGCAAACGCAAATTTTTTTACACCATTGTAAGCTGTGACTATATATAACACTATACTATAGTGCCACGCTGTCAGCACCCATCAAGGAGAACATTCTACTTTTTTTTCCACACAAGCTTTAGAGAGCATACTATAGTTCTGTTTTAATGTTGTGTAAGTTACAATTCAGTGAGATAAAAACAGACGCAACTATTAACCACCAATGTCTGACTATTATACAGTGAAGAGAAAGATATATGCAGATATACACAGCGTCCTATTTCACTTCATACTTCCATGCATGATTCCCAGGGGTTCATACATTCACAAATTAATGTCTTGGTTCAAATAATTTTGAAAATGTTCCAGTCATTTGATATATTGCATGTTTTGAGAGCAGCTAATATTGTAACTAAAAATATAGTTTAGGCCCTTGTAATGTAATGCATGTTTTCATTATTATTTTGTTTGAGCATTTGTTTTGGGGCTGTTGCAAATAGTGGCTGCAAATAGAACCTTTTAAAAAGCTAGTGATTATGAATTGATATTGGTAAGATTTTTTTGTGAATAAGCCTTTTATAAACACATCATGTATTAGTTGATAAACTAATGGATTCTCACTTTCAGCCCAGTGCAGTCACCTGCTGTTATTTTAAAATGATCAACCTTAGTATGAAATTCTAGGCTAATTACCAACATGCGGTCAATGTTTATATTTTCAGGCAGAGGGGAAGCGTAAGGTGTGGAGCCACTTGACAAAAAACAAAAGGGCGTTATGTTAAATGCAACATCTGCAATGTGCAAGTTAGCCAAGGCTCCAGCAAAGGAAAGAACACAACACATTTGTGGCAACACCTACAAATAAATCACAAAAACGCATGTTCTAATGTTAACAGTGTCACCAATTAAATGCCCTTATTTTCTTTTAGTAGTCTTCTGATTCTTTGTGTTGAACTGTATTTCGGATATTACAAGATTTTATGTTAATGTACTGTAAAGTACATATACCCTGTGTATATCTATGTCCTTATTTCATATTTATACATATACATATATATACACATACATATATATATACACATACATACATATACACACACACATACATACATATACACACACACATATATATACACATATACACACATATATATATACACACACATATATATATACACACACATATATACACACACACATATATATATACACACAAATATAAACAATCTCAATCCCACTGACATGCCTTCCATAGAGGAAGCAGAGTCTGAGGATACGTACGTGGACAGTTCTATCACCGTGGCTGAGGTAATTGGGGTAGTTAAATCACTCCCCAGTGGCAAGGCTCCGGGGGTAGACGAGTTCCGCTCAGAATTTCTCAAGGCTCTGGATGTTGGAGGACTGTGTTGGTTGACACGCCTCTACAACATTGCATGGAAGTCAGGAACAGTACCTCTGGACTGGCAGACCGGGGTGGTGGTCCCCATTTTTAAAAAGGGTGACCGGAGGGTGTGTTCCAACTATAGGGGGATCACACTCCTCAGCCTTCCTGGGAAAGTCTACTCCAGGGTGCTGGAGAGAAGGGTACGACCGTTAGTCGAACCTCGGTTAGAGGAGCTGCAATGTGGTTTTCGTCCCGGTCGCGGAACACTGGACCAGCTCTACACCCTTGCAAGGGTACTCGAGGGTATGTGGGAGTTTGCCCAACCAGTCTACATGTGCTTTGTGGACCTGGAAAAGGCATTCGACCGTGTCCCTCGTGGTGTCCTGTGGGGGGTGCTCCGGGAGTACGGGATTGATGGTCCGCTTCTACGTGCCATTCGGTCCTTGTACAATCGAAGCAGGAGCCTGGTTCGCATTGCCAGCAGTAAGTCGAGCTTGTTTCCGGTGAACGTTGGCCTCCGCCAAGGCTGCCCTTTGTCACCGATTCTGTTCATAATCTTCATGGACAGAATTTCTAGGCGCAGTCAAGGTGTTGAGGGAGTCCAGCTTGGTGACCTTAGGATCTCGTCTCTGCTATTTGCAGACGATGTGGTCCTTATGGCCTCATCAGGCTGTGACCTTCAGCGTTTACTGGAGCGGTTTGCAGCTGAGTGTGAAGCTTCTGGGATGAGACTCAGCACCTCCAAATCCGAGGCCATGGTTCTCAGTCGGAAACGGGTGGACTGTACCCTCCGGGTTGGGAGTGAGGTCTTGCCTCAGGTGGAGGAGTTCAAGTATCTCGGGTTCTTGTTCACGAGTGAGGGAAGGTTGGAGCGTGAGATCGACAGACGGATCGGTGCAGCATCTGCAGTAATGCGGTCGCTGTACCGGACCGTCGTGGTGAAGAGAGAGCTGAGCCGGAAGGCAAAGCTCTCTGTTTACCGATCGATCTACGTTCCCACCCTCACCTATGGTCATGAGTTATGGGTCATGACCGAAAGAATGAGATCGCGGATACAAGCGGCGGAAATGAGTTTCCT
>QODF01000029.1:6601391-6612154 GCA_024372805.1 Oostethus manadensis
TATGTAAATATATATATGTGATTTGGATATCGGCTTTTTCAGCCACCAATATCGGCATCAGCATCAGCACTGAAAACCCCATATCGGTCGAGCTCTAAAAACTACAGAATTTTTATAAAATCAGGATTCAGCACTTACTAAGTTTTGTTATGTAACATTCAGTATTAATATGTAATTTAATGATACAAAATAAACAATTCATTAGTAAGTAACTTTTACTAAAATTATACTATTCATCAGTTTTTTTCCATATTGTACCTCATTTTAAATTTGTGAGTACAATTTATTCCAAAAAGTCAAACATCAAGTTTCAACCTGTCCCATCATGCTTTGTCGCACTGCTCTGTAGATAGTAGTTGTCCTGTGTGTATTTACTTATCTCTTATCACTTCTGTTCATCAGACAACTTGACTATGGTTGGTGCTCTGTGCAGTTAACCTCCGTCTGTTCTGACTGTTACACACGTAACAAACAAAGGAATGCTCCATCCATTTTCTGTAGCGCTTGTTCTGACAAGGTATGCTCTCTTTGGGCAAGAAGTGGGGTTCATTGTGGACAGGAACAATAGTGTACCATTACTGTTAATCAAGTGCTGGCTAGAAGTTAGATGATTGCAAATAAAAATCAATGTGCGGCTTACTTAATTTTTTACATTAGAAAACATGATTGCAAAAAATTTATTTACCAATCCTGTTTAGAGTTGACGTGATAAAGCAAGTATATTTATTAATTTTTTTGGTAAAGTTTAATTACAATGTTATTGTGCATTAAATGTTATTGTTAAAAAAAAAATTGTTTTAGTCTACTTTTGGCACACTGCTTTCGTCTTATCCACTTGTTTTTGCTCCTTTACATAGCAGGCCAAATGTAAGACGTTCATGAATAAAGAGGCTTTTCAAGTTCTGCCACTAACTGCTAGCTTGACTGGACTGCACCATTTTTTTTCTGGAGTAGATTTGTTAATAAATGATGAGGCAGTTACACTCCCTGCCCATTATTCAATGTGAAAATTCAGTACGCTGTACTGTACCAAATGTACGGAAAAATGTGAGCATGATAGAATATTATCGTACAGTTGTTCCTCGTCACATTGCGGATTGAATTTCTTGGCTTCACTCCATCATCGATTTTCAAAAATAAATACATTGATAAATCAGGATGTTTTGTGATTGAATACAGCCTATTAATATGACTTAAATGTACAAATTTAGTAGTCAGTAGGTGTCAGTACTGTCACTTGATGGCAGACTTGATTCCCAGACCAACAGGCTTTCGTGGCAGGTTTGAATTATTGCAAAACAACCACAAAAATAATAAATAATAGCCATAATAATAATAATAATAACAATCATAATCATAATAATCATAATCATAATAACAATAAGAAGAACATGGCTATGTTTGTAACTCTTGCCAAGCTAAAACTGAACTCTGAAGTCCTGTCCTCACTTCCTGTCCATATATCCAGAACACATGTATTGCAATACACATGAGTGCAAGTTTTATTTATATCTTATATTTTCTCTGAGAATATCTACTAGATTGGGTAATATGAGTGTAAAGGTGACTAGCCATCCATCCATTTTCTATCCTCATTAGGGTCGCGGGTCTGGAGTCTATCCCAGCTGGCTTTGGGCGAGAGGCGGGGTACACCCTGGACTGGTCACCAGTCAATCGCAGGGCAGACAAACAAACATTCACACTCTAATGGACAATTTAGAGTCGTTAATTAGGATAACATGCATGTTTTTGGAATGTGGGAGGAAACCGGAGTACCCGGAGAAAACCCACACACGGGGAGAACATGCAAACCCCACACAGAGATGCCCAATGGAGATTCGAACCCTGAACCTCCTGACTGTGAGGCCAACATGCTACCCACTCAGCCATAAAGGTGACTATATGGGTATTATTTCATGTCCTCTAACTGCTAGGTATTCTACTTTGTGGAAATTCATCTATCGGGAGTCAGAAGCTGGCACCATTAGTAACAATGGTTGTGCAATTAGTGCACAGGACTAGTCAAAAGGGAGGACATTACTTCATTGTAATTTGATAAAGGCCGCAAAAAGGTTGAACATAATGCTAATTTGCAAACAGTTTCGTGGCCCACACAAAATTACATCGGGCCTGCAGACCTCGAGTGTGACACTTGCTGTAGATAGATCCACGCACACATGGTTTTGCAACATGGCGCTGCAGTCAAGAGTAGCCGACTGTCAGTCGTCAAACAGTGTCTGCAAGAGAGCGGCACATGCACGCTGTTCGGTTAAAAACACAAATAGCACTCCTGCAATGTGTTGTGTGCGAGTAGTGTGTGTCTGTGTTTGCTGTGTCCTGTCAGGAACCGTTAGTGAACCTGTCACGTCGCACAAGTGCACTCGACCTCTCTTCCTCTGCCTCCCCACTGCAGATAATGCCACTATTGCGCCGGGCCTCATCTTTCACTGACAGCAACTCAATGGATGGACTGTTGTGCTGTGCCCGTCAGAAATGGACTTGTTTTGTGCGTTTGTCTCAGAGGCCGGAAACCAACACATGCACTTTAACAATGAGGGAAACGTTACATAAGAGAGCTTAGGTCCACACATCTCTTACTAAAATAACATCTGATTCCCTCGCCTCCTTAACTAAGTCAGATGTTTTTAGTTATTCATGTATGATTTCACAACTGACATCAAAATAACGTCTCTGTCATTAAAAATAAGATATGTGTGCAAGTTGAAGGATGGATAGAAAACAGCTTTTAATAAATATGCTGGTACTCCATCTCCTGGTTCGATTAAATGTGGAAATTGAATTGTTTTTGGTAGGATGGAAGTGAAATGGAAACGATAAAAAAGTCCTTAAAGATTATTGCGGAATTATTGCCACACATCAGTAATTTATCATTTTAGTATATTTCCAAACAAAATGAAAAAAGCTAAAGTAGTGCCAATTTTCAAAACTGGAAACTGACATCAATTCCCTAACTACCAACCCGTTTCTTTATTGCCCCAATTTTTCATTAAAAAGGTGCTCAACTGGTTACATCATCTTCTTCTTTTCCTTTCGGCTTATCCCTTCAGGGGTCGCCACAGTGAATCAATTGTCTCCATCTAACTCGGTCTTCTGTATCCTCTTCTCTTGCGCCAACTATCTTCATGTCCTTTTTCAGCACATCCATAAACCTCCTCTTTGGTCTTCCTCTAGGCCTCCTGCCTGGCAATTAAAACATCTCAGCATCCTTCTACCAATATATTCACTATCTCTCCTCTGGAAATGTCTGAACCATCTCAGTATGGCTTCTCTGAGTTTATTCCAAAACCTCTAACATGTGCTATCCCTCTGATGTGCTCATTCCTGATCCTGTCCATCCTGGTCACACCCAAAGAGAACCTCAGCATCTTCATCTCTGCTACCTCCAGCTCTGCTTCCTGTCTTTTCCTCAGCGGAACTGTCTCTAAACCAAACAACTTCACTGGTCTCCCCACAGTTACATGTTTACAAAGAGTTAAACAAAGAGGGGGTATGATTGAATAAGCTTTTCTTCATCCTGACCCTTTCGGACATGTGAGATTGTGATATGTGATGTATACCAAGGTAAAATGTATGTATGTTTGAATAAAATCAAACCATGACTATAACCATGGGAGAATATCGGCGCTCAACGTGACATAGCCAACATCATACTGCCTCTTCTTTAGCCAGCAAACTGACACTGAATCAACAGCGCCTCTGCTGGCTGCACCAAGTATTGCACTCAATTGTGCCTTAATTGCAATCAATTCTAGACAATCAACAGCATACTTAACGATCAGTTAATAGAGCATAGATTATAATGCGCATTCCTTATTTCCATGGAAATCAAAGTAGAGGTGTGGCCCACGATAGCAACGTCACGCTAGGGAACCCCTTTCCACCATGCATAACACAGTGATCTCACTCTACTTAAAAGCCTGAGGCTCAGAACTAACATCCTCAAAATTAAGACCTAGAATTACAATACAATTGTGAAGATTTTGTCGCCTGTTTAAAGATACAACTACCTTATATTTACTGATGCATTTCTTTGGATATTGATATTCACTCAATAAAAATGAACTAGTTTTGTTTGCAATGACCTTTCTTGGAAAGTTTTGAAATATCATGATTGTTACAAATATAATTACAATTGTATTTTCCATATATCTAAGCAAATATGCCTGGAGAGTTTTTGTGGGAAGTTATTGTTTACATTTTTATAAACAAGACTTTTAATAATACAGTATTACTAGTAATGCTACTTTTAGAATTATTTAAAGGAATGTTAAAATGATTGTTTTATTGAGTATTGAGTTGGCTGATGCTGTTGAAGATACTGACATAACTGAAAAAGGGTCCTCCAGGATTTCATTACAGTAATATATTTTTTCTTACGGAGTATGAAGTGAGCATACGCCTGGTGTCTGTTACAAGACATCAGACTGGGGAAATCTCCCCTATGGCGTGTGTGACATCCACTGGGTGTTCATTATCTTAGTCATCTGCCTGTCACTTAATTAAGCGTCCACTTTAAAAAAGGAATATGTCATCAGGTCGGTAGCAGCTTGCAGCAAACTTGGCTTATTGGCAAAAAGGAGGGAAGCCAGAGGGAGGAATGCTGTCCAATTTGCACGAGGACACAAAGAAAATGGCCTCTGCTTTGTGTAATGCACACAAACCCACTGTCGCAGGTGTCCAAATGAACACCGCCATTTTTGGAAACGCTAATCTTTCTATGTGCTTTGGCCTTTTGCCACATGCAAATGACATTGCAGGTCATTGAATACCGATTTTTGGAACATTATAGCAAGCATAAAACATTCCTAAGATGTATCTCAAGAGCAATTACATTTGTGCGAATGTAGACTTTCACTTGCTAGAATTAGGACAATGGACCTTGTTTTGTAACACTTACATAAATACATGAAAAATAATTACAATTTATTCTGGTGAATCTAGAGTTCTGTCTGAACACCGGCAATTCAACATTGACGGTCACTCAAATTTGTATATTTTTTGGACAACATTTTAAACACATTTTTTTCTCAGAAAATATGCTGTTTTGTAATTAATACTTTTTAAATCTGGGATAATACAAGTACAATATACAGCACACACGTACAACTATTAGAAAGCTTACAATTTTTACACCTGTACACTGACAGTGTTTTTGTATCCTATCACACTTTGTTCAGTGGTCCTTGAATGTGCCATAACTGCCGTGAGAGGCAAAGAATGAACTTCTATACAGTTGTCCTTTGCCATGTAGCGGTTTGAATATTGTTCCCTCATGTTTTTTTCAAAAATAATTAATGAATACATGATCGCTGTTTCACGGGTGACTGCGGCTTATTATTAGTAACAAAAATATTGAAAGACAAGCTATATTTAGTATTCTGGTCACTAGGCATCAGTAATATTATGAGACAATACATTTGACTACATTACCTTTCACACTGCATGTAGACGGGCTGCTGAGCCAACAGAGCCGAACTGACATGCCATGGCTGAGATTCAGTGTAAAAAATGTTCCCCTCCCATTATTTGTGGAAGAGGTAAGTTTTTGTACTCCTTCCTCACTCCGTGTGAAAACACTTTGTGATCACACAGTGTGACGTAAACAGAATAGGAGTATAAGAGTGTGTAAAAAGAGTGTAAAAGTGATTCTTTTATGTCTACAAGGCTCTAATCACGGTAAAACCTGTATTTAGAAAGTCATACACAGGTTTTGTACACTCTAACTACAAAAATATTTGTTTTGTTAATATTGAATCCAACTTTGCAGACATTCACTTACCACGGTTAATTGGTTCCGGACCCGACCGCGAGAAATGAATTTAGGAGTAGGAGGGACGACTACATAACTTGTACTTCATAACACCGAGTCCATTCGAGTTGATTAATAACCTCATGTTATCATTCATTTGTGGTGAGTACCTGTACATCATATACTTTATCACTAACAACTGTGTCAGGTATATTGAAAAAAGATGGAGAAGGGTTCTGAAGCTCTAATCTAACGCTGTGGTACCTGGGGCTTTTGTAGGTTTTGTTTTTCAACAAAAATGATATGTCTATTTCTTGATGTCCAATCCCAGTTAACATGTAGGGCAGAAATGAGTACAAGGCATATGTAAAAAATGCACATTTTAATAAATAAATCAAATTAAAATGTTATGGTAATAAGTAATAAACCATGTCTTGTTCTCATGGTATTACAAGCTCCTTACATTTCACTATTTTTATGTGTTTTTCTTCTTGTCAGTGCTTAGCATAAAACATGCATTCTCTCAAAGGACGAGCAGGGAACCACTGGTAGTAATAAAAATGTCAAATCATCTAAAAAATGATAGAGAACATGTTTCGGCTGTGTACATGTAGGTTTAGGAATGACAACGAGTCCATAAAAGAACACAAATCAGTCAACATGAATATTGCATGCATCCAAAGCTTTCAATCAAATTCATACACAGGAGGCTTTAAAATCCCTTGATGTTGTGTAGTCCCTGCAGAACTATGCAGGTAGTTCAACAACCAACTACTACTGGCAGCATGACTCAGTAATATCCTCGCCGGGGTCTGCACTCAGCCCCTGGCATCCCACTCTCATCACTCTCTCCTGTCCTTCCCACACCTCCTCTATCCCGGTCTGACCCCTGCGGCCGACCACGGCCATCTTTTGGGACAAAAATGGCCCCAGGCTGCTTTTTGAGTGACAAGTGCACTGCAGCGAGATTTGGCTCAGGGGGCGGAGAGCGCCATTGGAGTGCCATAAGCCTCGTTTGTAATCTCACACCTCACGCAGCACCGTCAGATGGATTCTCTTCACTTATGTAAGTGGCATGCCATTACGGTCGGCACATCCAGTGAAGCTGCTTCACTCGCCGGATGCGCCGCTGCAATCGACTGGCCGATAAAACCAAACTGGCAGGCGTCTCGCACGCTCAGCACACACTTAATTTCACCTCTTAAAGCAGGAGAGAGAGATTGGGCAAATAAGCAGCTTAAAAGGATGAAGTCAAAAGATGCATGATTACATTCACCTTTGGCATGTCGCTATGGCTTCACATATATCTTTTGTTTCTGTGAGTCACACATGCACTGACTGTGTCGTCTAAACAACGGAGAGTAAGCTGACGCTAAGCCACATTTGCAAGTCACGGCCAACCTGCATGATAAAGACTACATGGTTGCCTTTGTATAAGTGGAGCGTAACACATTTCCAGCCCAGTGCTTTTTTACAAGTATACGCAGAGACATCTGCCTGCGCATTAAAGTTAACTAACCATATGCTCCCCCCCAGCCTCACTGCCAACTCCCTATCCATCACCACTGTAGATAGAGGGATGACCTTCCTCCTTTAAGGAAAAGGTCACATTAGACTAACTCAACAGACACTGACACCAGCGTACTGCTAAACGTCTCATGCACAACGACTCCCTCAAATGACGTGTAAGTTTTGAGGAAAAACACGCTCCAGTTGCGAGTTGATTACTGTATTGTAAAATTGATTTTTATTACAGGAGTGTGACTGCTGTCAAGAAATTGCCAGATTATGTTAAGGATTGTAAAACTGCATAGCTATTGGAAGAATATTACACAAAATCCTTCCGTGCTTACAATTTCCAACCCTCAATTTAAAAAAAAAAAAAAAATCCACAGAAGATATTTTGTTTTTCTTTGACTCTCTTGTAGATTCATGTGGCATGTGCCAACAAAAGGGTACCAATGATGTGGCAAACAGCAAACGTATGAGGATGACTATAAGAAAGGGAATGTAAGGAAAGCCGTAAACAACAGCTCTGTCCCTGCGGCACTGTACAATATGGATAAAGCAAGTTGACGATATTAAGTGAAGTGCTCACAGTATGTCAGGGGTCTCACAGGAGCCACTGGAGATAGGGGCTGGGCCACATGAAGTACTGGGAGTAGGGCTGGGAATCTCAGGATACGGTACGATACATGATGCATGGCTTACGATAACAATGTCATCTCGATAAGGTGAGCGAAAGAAAAATCTTTGTTTGTATTTTGCTGCATTCAGCTGGGAAAGGCTTACCCACTAATAAAGTAGAAGCATATCAAAAATAAATATTGAGTGTTGCATGGTAATAGTGGCATATTCATCAGAAAGAGAAGAAGAACGACTGAATGAGGTTGAACAACACAACAATGTACACCGGAAGCACACACAGGAAAAAAAATAACATTTCTCTTAGATTCAGTTTTCTCCGCAAGCGTGGAGACAAATAAGGTGCTTTTGCGTTTTGCTGCACGTTATAAATAAAAGCTTGTCTGAAGCCAGAGGAAAGTTCCCCTCCCCACTTAAGAACTATGCTCTGGTTTCCCTCCGACATGTATGACACATAAAATTACCACTTTAAATATTACGACTTTTAATCTCAAAACCTGAAGTTATCAGGACAACTCATTTTATTTATTTCATTTACTGTATTTATTGTTTTTTTGTAACTCAGCTCTGTTTGGCCCTACAAGTTATTTATATTTGTTGTACTTATTTTTCAACTTTGAATCTGTATAACTTGCCTAATTAAAATGTGTATGACTTGACGCGACTTGCAGACGAAAAGCAGTGATTTGACTCGACTTGCTTGGTTCTCATAAAGATTGACTCGGACTTTCTTGTAACTTGAAGGTAAGGACTGTGTGCTTACTTGTGACCTGTACATGAGTGACTTACTCCCACCTCTGGTATTTAGTCACAACTCTAATCTGGAGTGATGCTGGTTCCCAGCATGCATTGTGGTAGTTGCTTGGTAAAAAGTTGTTGAAGTGAAGAGTTCCTAATTATTCCCCATAGTAGTAGTTTGCCCCTGCACATTCATCACTCAGTGAGCACACACTTTACTGTAGGATTTTCCGGTAGGAAAGATCTTTTTATTGTGACTGTGTTAAAAATATTACAACATTGCCTGGGCAGTTAATAAAGGTTTTATGATGGCAACAGTTTGACCGTGGAGCCCACTAATTCACTTTCCATTATTTCCCATGGGAACAATTGCAGCAGCGCCCTAAAAACAACTCGCATTTGACTGAAGAAGTTTCACTATAAAAAATAGCTGTTAGTCTACAAACCAGGAAAACTCTTTCCCCATTCTACATGCACAAGTACACAAGCGCATGTGACAGCATCTCCGGCTGGGTGCAAGGTGCATTTTTACGTTATATCTAAAAAACAAGCACATCTGAAGCGAGATGCGTTGTTTATGGGAACGTGTTTGTGTAAAAGTGATACAGGATACAAACGTGCTTAAATTATTGAACATGCGTGTTGCAACAGAAAAACTGAGAAAAGAGCTGGAAGAACACAGTGACAAAAGCAGTCCGTTACCCATCAGGGGCTGTGTTACACATGTGTGAAATGCATCTTTTAACTTCACCTAAACAATAAATGTACATGCATCAACCCAAAAGTCAGGCATTTAGGGATTTTGCAAAAAAGCAGACAAGGCGCTGAGTCATCCCAAACCTTAGATGGCTGTCGAGAGGCGCTCTGCCATTAATCCTTCCAGCCGCAAGGGAGCGATAAGACAAATATCGGATTCATCTTCACAGCTGAGTCAAACTACAAAGAGCTGTCGGTATGTGGAAGTGGGAAAAAAATCCGCCGGCTTGCCATTTTGCTTCCCTGTGAGGTGTTTAAGAGGCTGACGGGAGGGTCGCCATCCTACACATTCAAGCGCCCGATGATATGCTTGTGGCGAGGTGGGATGAGCATCATTTGGAGACAGCGGGCATCTTGCGAAAAAGAAGAAAGAAGAAGTGCATGTGACACTTCACTTTTCAGGAGTTCATTTCATCCTTTTTACTGTTGTTTCTATGGGTTTGTCTGTTGCATAATTTAGAATGTATGTCTGTAGGCACTCCAAGTATGTTATATACTGTGACAAATAGTAACTTTTACCATTTTAATTTTAATTATACACGCAGCAATTATTCATGGAAAGAGGGCACAATAATGACTGGGGAGAGACTGTTGTTAAATTCATTATACACAAAGATTTAAAAACAATTTTTAAACTTTAATAATGATTTGGAGTGCATGAAAAGGTGGAAAGGAAAACAAGATAGATGAAGCTGCCGGATGCTGACCACTTCAGATACTTCAAATGCAGCTACTAACATCTTGTGGGGTTACAAAACTACAGCAGGAGGTTGCCTGCAGTTTGCCCACTAACAAAGAAATGATCAGTCTATAATTTCAATGGTAGGTTTATTCGAAGAGAGACAACAATGACAAAAAAAATCCAGAAAAATGCGTTTCAAAAAGAGTTATAAATTAATTTGCATTTCCATGAAAGAAATAAGTATTTGATCCCCTATCCGTCAGCAAGATCTCTAGCTCCCAGGTGGATCTTATACAGGTAACGAGCTGACATTGGCAGCCCTCTCAGTCTGTTACCTGTATAAAAGAGACCTGTCCACAGAAGCAATCAATCAATCCAGATGCCAAACTCTGCACCATGGCCAAGACCAAAGAGCTTTCCAAGGATGTCAGGGACAAGATTGTGGACCTACACAAGGCTGGAATGGGCTACAAGACCATCGCCAAGCAGCTCGGTGAGAAGGTGACAACAGTTGGTGCAATTATTCGCAAATGGAAGAAACATTAATTAACTGCCAATCTCCCTCGGTCTCACCTCGTGGAGTTTCAATGATAATGAGAACGGTGAGGAATCAGCCCAGAACCACTCGGGAGCAACTTGTCAATGATCTCAAGGCAGCTGGGACCATAGTCA
>QODF01000029.1:6613083-6703101 GCA_024372805.1 Oostethus manadensis
TGTATATTTATATATTTTGATATATATTTATATTTTTTATTTTCAGTATATGTTTATTGGCATGAGTGATACTCTCCAGTTAGGCAATACTTTTCTTTTAGTCTGAGTCAGCAAATAAATAAATATTTTTAGTATTATTTTTATTATTAGTAGAAGTAATAGCAGCAGTGGTAGTAGCAGCAAAATCCAAGGTGTTAGTAGTTTTGTTGTTTCGTAGGTGACTAATGTACAAAAACGCAAAATGCAACGAGGTCTGTGCTCACTGAATGCTCTTGTTTACACTCTGCTGTCACTTTAGCTGAGCGAAGGGCTCCACTGAATGACAAGTGAAGCTACATTTGTTTACCCTCACAAAAACCTCCGCGGGGGAAACAAAAGGTGAAAATCTCCCCCGTTGGCGGCAAACTATTTCATATACTTTTTTTTTTATTATCATGGCGAAGCCTCATCGTGGAAGGTTGGTGCTTCCGTGCTGTACGCAAAATGCCGCTCCATCACATCCGCTACCATGAGCTTTACTCTTGAGTGACCAAAGAGCGTTCTGGGGGGCATCTTGGGAAAAGTGCATTGTGCTGTGAGAGCGGCACACACCCACCCACCCACGCACACACAATAAATACAGGACCGAAAGGAGCTCATACATGCTGATCAAGGTCCGCACATAGAGTATATGGTTGTCCAGTCTTCGTTCATCTAATTTCAAAATAGCTCCTTCAATCGGGGTCACAGGTGAGCTGGAGCCTATCCCAGCGGACTGGTCGCTAATCATTTCCAAGGCACATGTAGACAAACAAGTCTCACCTTTGGACAATTTACGGTCTCCAATGAGTCTAACTTGCATGCTTAGGGGATGTGGGAGGACGCCTGTGTACCTGGTGAAAACCCATGCCATTCAAACCCTCTGTCTCAGTATTATCAAATAAGTGAACTATGACAGAACCACAATGCACACGTTCCAGCTCAATCAGAAGCTTAAAAATATCATAAGACACCTTTGTCGCGGATTCTGAGACTTCAGTCTAGCATGATGTAGTATGCAGATTTTAAGACATATTTGTTTCAGAAAATTGAAGTTAAACTCCCAATATTGGGGCATTTGACGTTGATGGTTCCAGTGTAGTTGATAACATTAACTCCTAAACTTCTTGGCCATGGCTGGCAGTAGTGCCAAGAAAAAGCCCCAGCTCGAAAACCCTCTTCACCCGTTTGTGAACCCTTGGCCTTTCCAGGGAAATAAGTAAATGGACAAAGACAAGTGGATAAAATAGAAGCAGTGTGCCGCAATTGCTTAGCAGAGATAGGAATGGGGCTCCAAGATGGAACTACAGGCATTTAGGAACTTTCATTGATTCAGACTGTTCAGTCTGTTACTGTCACACCTGCCTGCATCATTTCACTTTCAAATAAAGAAACCTTGTAAATAATTATATATTGTTTCATATGATTTTTAATATGTCAAACACCTGGAAAACGTTCTGCATTTTTTCTGTTTAATTTGGAAACATGCTTTTGCAAAGCATTTTTATGTTTTGCATTACTGTACTACAAATGAACCAAACTGCGACCTTAAAACTAAAAACGTACCATTATACCTCTACTTTTAGGGGGTGTTTGATATCACTGCATTGCATACATTTTTCCACACCAAACTCTCTTGTTGTCCGGTGTAATGTTTTAGAATGTGTCGCCCTTCTGACAGCCTAAATCGAGATTTTGGTTTTCAGGAGCAGACGACAGTAACTGGACCGGCTCATCAAATAGTGTCAGGGAATTGAGCGCTTGCAGCAAGTGAGGCGGCAATAATGAAGCGACACCCAAAGGATAATGACGCCCATCTCAATAACTCACAGTGCACAATCTTAATCCCAGTCTTTAATCCTGCTGCCAGAGCGGAATCGCAGAGCAATTGTCAACAACTAAGACAATCAAACAAAGCTCAACCACCCCCCCAAAAATGGATGCTCCTAAGACATAGGTTTAGTGTTTCTGTATCCTTGCCCCTGAACTGGTCAGGTCCATCATAGGCCATATTAGCTCTACATGGCGCTTCCATCTGAGGGGTTCTGCTTGGAAACAGATGGAAAACGAAAGGAAGGATTGCCCAATTCAGGGGAGCCGAGGGTTATCGAAGCTCCACTTGGTGCCTGCAGCCACACAGATGATGCGGTAACTACCACAAATTAAATTCAGTTCTATTTTCCACACTTTCACGGAGAGCAGTCGCAGTTCCACGCTCGCGGGTATTGGTAAAAAAAATTAAAACCCAAACATGAGACCTGTAGTCCTCCTTTTGCCTATTGGAATAAAAACACATCCAGCAACTCAGAGTATTTTTTGTTTCTGTGTTCGTTACACAAAAACTATACAGCTAATATCGTTCTTCATATTATGAACCCTTTTCCCTCCACAGTCTGGCATTTGCCGGAATAATATGTATACTTTCTTGCTGGTCCACATTAGCATTGTTTAGCCATTGTTTAGCTGTCAATCCATCCAGGCCCTCTGTGTGTGAGGATGTTGCAGTACATGTTTCTCATGCAATGACATGCTGGCTCCTGCATGCTTCTGCGTGGACCGAGACGCAGGACGCCATAAAGGGCAGCATCTCCACATAAAGCGTTGTCTGTGCTCGCCGAGGGATTTGTGCCACTCCTGTCGACACGTACTGGGCAGGCATGGATGGCGGTGGAAAAGTCAACTCTGACTTGTCTGCTGCTTAAGGGAGTGTTACCCCCCCGAGAGCCAGAAATACTGTCAAGGCTAGGAAGAGAAGACTTGACAGCCCGGCTCAGGTGTGCACCGTGACCCGTTAATAACGCCGCACACGGATTGTTTGCAACAAAGCTGGCAAAGCGCGCGGCTCAGGTGCAAGACGAGCATGTGATCAAGCTGGGAGTGATAAGTGAGAGCAACATCCACGTTCTCGGTTAAGAAGGGCACACCTCGACCTACGGGTGGAAAAATGTATGAAAAATATCTGCTCCACATT
Organism: Oostethus manadensis; assembly: GCA_024372805.1. NCBI lineage: Eukaryota > Metazoa > Chordata > Actinopteri > Syngnathiformes > Syngnathidae > Oostethus > Oostethus manadensis. The sequence continues at coordinate 6,616,073 of QODF01000029.1, forward strand.
CATACTCGTTCCATATCCTCTTGAAAACCTTGTGTTTCCCGGAAAATCAATCCTAACCCTAGATTTTACTTTTGATTATGACTCGTTATTCAACATTACTTAAAATACTAATTTCCACTTTACCTTTTGTCATGATAATAGCAGAATACATAATAACTGTGTGTTGTTTTCATCAATTATTAATTATTGTCAATACCAAAATAATGACTTAATAATTTTATGACCTCTTAGCACAAAATGCCAATATTATTACTCATACTGAAATGAAATTATCTTTGCACAAATGGTATAATTATTAAAATTAGCAGGGGCTGCTATTAACCATGTTTACATAACCCCCCTGGACCAGTGGGTACTGACGATGACACCAGAATCTGTTGTTTTACTGTTGTGCCTGGTCTGCACACGGCCCGCTACACAGAGCATGCAAATTCAGAGCACTATCACAACGGAAACTGATACACTGATCCTGCAAGACAGACGACCTCAGGTGTGTGAAAGCAGGAAAAACAAAAGGGAGACACTCTCGCCGTACAAATGCGTACAAATTATGTAACAGACTCTCACCGCATCCTGACGTCCTGGTATTGCAGGGCAGGATCGCCAAGAAACGTCATGTGCACACACACTTGGTCTTGCTTAGTTCTGTTTGGTTTCTCTGACAATAATTGCTTACTTGCATCCCCATCAATTGTTACCATAGCAACGCATCAGTGACAAACCCAGGGACAGTCACAACCACACACATACACAAACCGCCAAAATGTTACACTACAAATAATACATAATCGTATATATAAACACATCACTCCTCATTTCCCTTTATTTTGTTGCTGTAACAACACAAAAATAGAAGCGGAAGACAAGCATTCAAGTCAAATTGCATTAGTGCACTGACCTAAATACCTCAGCCAGTCATTCTGACCATTTAAGAAATAACAATAAACATTATGAAGGGTATAAAAATACAAACAGATATTCTGGGGAAATAAAGCATTCAGGGCATGTAAAAAAAAAAAAAAAAGTCATACTTCATACTTAGCATTTTGTGTGCATAAATGCGTTCAGACTGACTGACAAAATGCAGAACACCGTACTCAGACACGTCCCAAATAGTGAGTGTGCAGCGATGGATCCTAACCACTGTCATAGACAGACAGTACAGTATATAAGTAGACGCCTCATTGAGCGCTAAGCCGTATGTCAACATCATATTGGATGTGTCGAGAGTCGGAGTCAATCATGTGCAATATGGAAGTGTACGACTCGTTTTACTGCCCATAGCAAATGTCAGGGAATAACCTTTCACAGGTAAAACTTACAACTTACCTTTGATTGTATGATTTGCATGATTTGTTGTATCCATTAGATTTACAACAGATATGTGTCAATTCCACGACAGAAGATATGTGATGTTACACACATCGGTATCGCTTAATATCAGAATCAGAAATGAAAAGTTGGACAATATTGATATGTCGGATATCTGCAAAAAAGACAATATTGGACATTCCTAGAAGTCCAGGAAGCAAGTGACAGTTGGCAGGGGACTTTTTCAATAAAAATGAATATAAAGACAAACTAAAGTTGAATTGGTGACATGCTCGCTCATGCACATAACAAAGAAAAGTCAATTAATTAATGCAATCGCTTCTCCTGAGAGCTGATGGATCATGGCCAGTGAGGCGGCCAGGGCTGCGGAACCAGCTTGGTCCGGCCGCTGAGGCTCACTGGGGGATGGGGAGAGTGAGGGGATGTGTCGGCCGTCATGTTAACGACTGTCCCTGTGTAAAACGTCAACGTTTGTGATGCAGCTCGTTAAGCCTTTTTAATAAATATATATATTTTTAAATTGTTGAAATTAGATCACTTGTGTGAATTAAGATGTTCTGCATAAAAAGGAAGCTTCACACACAGCAACAGCGATAGGATTGGCGATGTTACAAGAAAGTGTAGAACCGTGTCCTGTGAGCCATGTACATACTTGTTCAGGAGAAAAGGGGCCAGATAAAGCTAAAGATATCACAGTGTAAAAATAGCTGGATTTGACCTGGACTATTGCACCGATGAAAACCTTGGACCTCAACAAGTGTTGACACCCGGGGAGGGTGAATCCAATTGCTATGGAGCAACAGCAGGGATAGCTGGTGCCGAGTAATTGCTCCTCCTAGCAATTATCCTCCATAAACACAACAAGAAGAAGCTGTAATTATTTCCTTTCAAAGCAAATTCCACGTCACTTTGTCAGGAATGCTGGGTGGCCTTTATTTGTGGGGAGGTGGAAGTTTTTTGTCATCATCACAAGGACAATTCCTTAAGTCCTCTCCGACTGTGAAGCTTCATTGGCCACAAAGCTCCACACGGGCTATAAAACACACACTAACAATGTGGACACACACGTGTAGGCACACGCTGTAATTGTCAGGCCGTCTAATGTTTTTAGCCGTGAATCTGCAAAATGCTGACACATCATTATAAATTATAGACCGGACTGAGCGTGCTCGGTCCCTGACAATAAGGACAGCGAGGCCACCTTCAAGAATCCTGATGATGGAGCACAAGAGAGGATAAATCCGGCTGTCAAACCCACAGCCCACCCTCTGTGGATGAAAGCTGCATAGTGGCGCTTATTATTTATCGATATCTACCAGGAGAGGACAACGGTTAATTTAATCAAGTGGAAGTGAACTTTCTCCCTCAAAAAAAAAAAAAAAAAAACACACACAAACACACACACAAAAAAAAACCAAATCATGGTGCTCTGACAGATAATCCGCTTTCCCAGAAACGCTCCCAACAGGATTAGACCTCGAGGGGAAGCCTGGATGCATCTGACAGAGGCGAGAGAGGAAGAGAGAAAACTGGGAGGCAAACAAGACGGAAGGCAGGAGAGAATAAGCGATTGAGGAATAAGTAAAGATAAAAAATACATTAAACTACAAGTGCACTCTCTGCCAAGGTCAGCGTTTAAAAAGATATTTTATGTTTCTTCTTTGGGCTGTTCCTCATCATTCTTTTTAATTAAACCGCCCTCCTTCAATGTCATATCCATAAAATTGTCTCGCATTCACGTAAAACATAAAACAATACAAAACAACTTTTAACTCAAGGTCAAAGTTCAGGTCAAAGGTAAAAAATACTTGAAAGTCCCATATTCTGCAAAATATACCCTTTAATAATGTGTCATGACAGCCTGGTATACTATATTTAATTCAGACTTCTTAACAAGTTACGTTAAGGATCACCACAATTGCACAATTAAACATGTCTGAAAAAGAGTAGAAAGAAGCGTGCTCAAATGCTCGCTTTTGAACATTTCCATGGTGACATGAAAGAAAAACGTCCTTCCTCATGGACACGATACTGACTCTGACCTGCATACTAGATGAGCCCGCCCCTTGTATAAGCCGGGTATATAAGAGGCTTCGCTACACATCTTAAAATACAGCCTGCAGCTCTGCCAACTATCGCTCAGTCAGCTACAGACACCATCCATCCATATTCTATGCCACTTATCCTTACTAGGGGTCGTGGGGTATGCTGGAACCTATCCCAGCAGACTTCATGCGAGTGGCGGGGTACAGCTACAGAGACTAAGCAGTATTTACAATTTAAGATTTTAAAATAAAACAAGCTACGACATTTACCATGTCAAGGTCACTGTTTATTTTATAGGTCATAATCAACCCCAGCCACTATATAAACCGTGCTGCAGTATCACGCATGATTTCGGACTTTAGGCAATTGTTAAAGTGCCAACCCAAAGCGTCTTGGGTGTGTCAGGGTAGTAAGTACTTGCTCTCTTGCCTACTGACAAAAACACAGCCTGTTCTGTCTGTCTTCCTCCTCCTCCTCTTCCTCTTCCTCACAGCCACAAACAATCCCACATGCTGACACAGCGTAAGAATAAACACATCCTCTCTGTCTGTCTCTTTAGCGCCATGGCTGTAAAGAAGTCAGCTTTGCTAATGAACTCGACAGGACAAACACAATCTTGTCCGGCGCTCTTGTTCTAGTTCCTGCAGCTTGTCTCTGTATGTCTCTCGCCTCCATCGTCTTTTGATGACAGCACCCGATTGCCTCCTATCACTTCAACGGATCGACTCTCCGGACGGCGCCGCCCTCCCCTCACTTTTGGACTTTATTGCGCGGCGTGTCATGTTTTGTCAAAGTGCACGATAAACAATCACATCTATTTCCTCTTGAGATGGCCTTCAGGGCAGTAAATATCTGCTCAACTATGACATCTTGTTTCACCTCCTGCAGCCATTTTCTGTGGGCGGTCATACTGTGACAAGATGACAAGCTGTGTCACAGCCCTGTAGCTACCTCCACACTCTCTCTCTCTCTCACACACACACACACACACACACACGCACACACGCACACAGACAGACATATTAGATGCATGCAGGAGTGACAACAATGCATGCTCAGCTTCACCTTAAATTGTTGGGCGTCTCAACCACCAACACACACCCGGTAAGGACACCACACACCCGGCAGTGTGGCTGAAAAGCAAGGATCATTGCGGCAACTGCCATTGTAAACTAAGCTATGCATAATATTTACATATTTATAACTACACTGGATTTTTTCCACCACATCAGAAAATCGTGGAAGATAAGTTCAAGATGCAGCCTTAAAAATTGAATATTGAAATGTTAGAGGCGGCCGCACGGTGGCTGAGTGGTTAGCACATTGGCCACACAGTCAGGAGATCTGGAAGACCTGGGTTCAAATCTCCGTTGGACATCTCTGTGTGGAGTTTGCATGTTCTCCCCGTGCGTGTGTGGGTTTTCTCCGGGTACTCCGGTTTCCTCCCACATTCCAAAAACATGCATGTTAGGTTAATTGGCCACTCTAAATTGTCCATAGGTATGAATGTGAGTGTGAATGTTTGATTGTCTATATGTGGCCCTGCGATTGACTGGCGACCAGTCCAGGGTGTACCCCGCCTCCCGCCCAAAGTCTGCTGGGATAGGCTCCAGCATTCCCGTGACCCTAATGAGGATAGGCGGTATAGAAAATGAATGAATGTTAGAGGCGTGTTATTAATTGCTATCACAGTTAAGGTCATTAACTTCTGTTTAAACTTGCGTGACCATTTAGCAGGTTAAAAACAAAGAACACATTGACAAATTGCAGCAAGGCACTTGTAATCTTGGAGGTGTGTTGCAAAACTCCCAAGCGGGCCACTTTCCCAAAAGAGGGGATCATTCACTGTGTCATATTGTCACTGTGGATGTTGGAATTCATCTTTTTCCCACCAAGAATTGCAGTTCGCACTACCATCATGCTTGATTGAAGACAAGATAATTATGCCGCCACTGTGCCTTGCTACCTATTTAAACAAGAACGATTGTGTGTTTGCTCACGAATAGAAATGGAAAAACAATTAGCGTCAAACACTCAATTACGAGTGCACCTTAACGCCTCACTGCGCAGCATTGCACTGAGGAGAATGGAGCGGAAAGGAGACAGAGCGTGAAGTTGTTCATTGTTGTGTGTGCATATGAACCAATAAGTAAGTTTGATAATTATTTTATGCATTCAGAGTGATTCATCTTGAAGATTTGATTGATATTTATGTTCAAATACCCACACGGTGCAGCGGGTAAACCCTATCACTATAAGTGGGAATTCCCCTGAAAATGAGACTTTGGTTGTATATATTTTTGTATGGCGGATACTGATTTATCATGATGTTTTTTATCATGACTTTTCCCCTTCAGTTTGGAAATAAATTAATACATCTTCCTTTATCGCAAGCACAAGCTTTACAGTTTGCTGAAGATTTTGTACCAATGTGTGCAGAAGCTGGCATCCCATTAAAAAAGTTAGCCAAGCTACATCCATTTCTGAATTATTGGGTAAAATTATCCACTGATGTATTGCATCAGTAAATGTAAGAGGGTTTTTTTGCATTTAATTAACAGACATTTCATCCATTGACCCAAAATTCACACACACAATACGCTGGTAAAAAAAAATTGCTATAAAATAAATAAACCAATTTATTATGGTTAATATTTCTAGATTTTTATTAACTAAAAACTAGAAAATACATTTAGTTAATTAAGATAAAGGTTATTTTTGTGTGCAGCAGCAGGGGGTACGTGGCTTCAGGTCAAATGTCAGAAGGGGTACGTGACTGTAAAAAGTTTGGGAACCACTGTGGTAGACGATATAATAGGCATCTAGATACACAAGTTAAGATACGATTCAAAAGCAATTTGTTTTAAAAACAGAAGAATTCGATACAATGTACACATTACATGATTCCATATGATTCTATAATTACATTTGTTGATGTAGACATTAATCTAACATTCAAACATTAAGAAGACAATTCTATAAACATGGAATTCTTGCAGCATTTTCAAATGTGTAAATGAGCACATTCCCCAAGCATGCTGTAAAGCAGTGGTCCCCAAACTACGGCCCTCAGGACGGGTACGGCCTGCCCTCACATTTGGCCCGGCCCCCTGAACAATGCCAGTGACACATTATGATTTCTTTTTCCAGTCTGGCCACACGAACGAGACTGGCCCTGTCTACACGTAGACATAGTTCTTCCAAACGGGGGATATTATCCTGCGTTTTGTCCTGTCATCCACACGTCTCCGTTTTTTTTTTCCTCATTAAGAATGAAGGTTTCCAAAAAATTTCGGCCAAAGTGGAGATTTGCGGATTTCTCCGGATCCACGACTTCACTCTACACACATTCTTCAAGCAGCTCTCGCCTTCGTTTGACAGCGGGTGTACTGCTCACCCTCTCATCTCCACGTTGGACGAGATGGAAGTACTGGGCGAGGGCGCAGAGCTGTCCAACTCCAAATCATTTGTTTTGATGCCAGAATACGTACTGGTGGGGGAGTATAAAGAATGATTCTACCAAATCTGCTCCTGGGCCCATTATCCACTGCCAGGCAATATTTGCTCCCCAAAGTCTTCATTTTTGTGGTTAGGAAAGGCCAAGTTCATCCAACTTTTTCTCTTATGAACTGACCCCGGTCCCCCATCAAAGAAGGGAAAAGTTATGTGGCCCTCACATGAAAAAGTTTGGGGACCATTGCTGTAAAGCAAGGGTCCCAACCACTCAGCTGCAGGAATTATTCAGGCGCAATAATTAAAACAAACAAACAACAGAACACATACATAATTTGAAAATAAATACATGAAATTGTATATGAAAGGCACATCAATTTTGGAAATATGGACCATTATTTTATTGAAAAAATAATACACAGTTAGAAGTCCCACAGTTTTTGCATGTTTATTGGTAGCGTTGCCTTGCCCCACTTTGTTTGGTGGTCCTTAAACGCACCATCGAACTAAGATGGACTGTCAATCGGTTTCTAGTCTTGTGGTACCCGCTGCATGTCTCTACAATTGATTCATCAAAGAATTTATGGCTGATTCTTATCAAAACAGGAGGCTGCTACCAATGCAGCCGCATCTCTCGCTTGTCAAACCGGATGTCCGGTCCCAGAGGTTTAACGTCAAAAACCCGACTGACCGCTGCAGTGTAGTTTAATTTACAGTACCTATATTCAACTTGATTTTCTATAATGTTTTCCCTTAAGAATATATACTGCAATAAAAATACTTGCTGCTCTTGTCTGATACTGTAGGTTACAGCATTTTACTGCAACAGTGACCTAATAAAAACTCATCTGGGAAGGTTGAGAAAGGCTCCTTTTGACTTTTTAATGCCCTACTGCTGGAAAGGCCACGTGTCCCAATACTTTTGCCCATAAAGTAAAATAAACTATTTTGACAGGGTGCTGTCATGAGTTGTTGGTCATGTGACTTGACAGTGATGGTTTGTGAAGGTGTCAATTGCACTTTTAATGCAATGTTCAGCCTCAACGTGATAAGTGAGGATCCACCTCATTTTAGGGAGCTGGTGCTTGTGCGTGCACGCTGCAACCAGAGAGAGGTGTTGATTACACAATGTAACACATCCCATCACGTTAGCTCCTCGTGTTAGCAGAGCAGGCCAGCACCAGTAAAAGTTTCTCCATGACCTTCAATGACTCTATAATCCTTTGTCACATCCCATCCTCTGCATGATGCACAAAACACAAAAATGTCAGCAGATAAATGTTTCTTTGGGGGGTGAGGCAGAAAACAAAGTGTCCCCCGGCGTAAGACTATGGTCATTTTGTGATCCCCCTCTCTAATTCTGTCCTGCCACGACTCAAACCCAGCTTCCCTTGTATTATGCACAGCCGGGCTTTATTGCATTATGCTTTTTAGGCTAACACACTTAGCCAGCTTGTAGCATGCACAAACCCACCCCCTCCACTGACTTGGTGAATAATTCAAGGCCGGGGCATTAGGCTGGGAATAGAGGAGCTTAATCAAAGGCTACAGCTTTGAGCGCCGCTCAGCGACACTCCCACTGGCGGCCTGTTAGCACAAGCTCGACCCTCTAAAGAGAACGTGGAATTATCGAACCCAAGGCGGCCTTTTGGCGGGGTCCTCTTTTACTGGGATTGTGATGCAAAGCTTTAACTCCGCCTTTTTTGAACATCAGCAAGATTGTGTCAGTTTGTGTGCAGCCACTCCATTCTGTGCTGTGTGCTGATTATTTAACATCTTTTTTTTGTTGTTTTTTTAAATATTATATTATGGCTACAACTTTTATGGGGGAAAATAACGTATCTTTCCAGATGAGCCAAATTCATTTAAACATTTTGAAATGTGAGCTTATCACTTATTCACAGAAAGTCTTAGAATGGTACAACCATCACTTTTCAACTTTAAATCCTAGTGAAACTCATTTGAGGAGGAACACTCAGCGGGGACCATTGAGGTGATTCAAGTCTCAGAAAATAGAAGTAAAGTGGAAAAAATTATAGTTTTTCATCAATTTGTTATTTTGTCAAGCTTTGTCCTATATCAGCCACCATATTCAGTGCCTTTTTTGTAATTATTTTGTTCAGGATATATTTTTCCTTGTGGGAAAGAAGCGAAAGAAAGTGGTGTGAAAAAAACAGTGATGCCAAAAAAGAGACTGTGTTCAACCAAGCTTAAGTACCATGTTTGTTTCTGATATTACAAATTACACAGGACATCAGACATAATCAGATCATTAGATGTGGCAGAATGTCAGAGCAACAAGTGGAATCCTTTCCATGAAGATAGTCCTCTTTTCAGTAACACTTGCTACGTATAGTTCCGATAAAACTGCTGTGGGCTTAGCATCCTTGCTAATCTAAGCGGTGGCCTTTCCATACAAGATGGAAGAGACTTCTGGCTCAGGTTCTGCAATAATGTATTTGAAGTGTGGTGTTTCCCACTTGCGCTGCGATTGACTGGCGACCAGTCCAGGGTGTACCCCGCCTCCCGCCCAAAGTCAGCTGGGATAGGCTCCAGCATACCCGTGACCCTAATGAGGATACGCGGTACAGAAAATAAATGAATGAATGAATGAATGTTTCCCATCGATGTATTGAACCATTTCGATTTTGCATGTTTGGTTCAGTCCACTAGCGTACCGTTTCGTTATATTTGATGCTATTTTTCTCATTAACTGTATTACTAGACTGATATAAGCATTCCTCGCGGAACAAAAGTACTGGTTAAGATTCCGCATGGACGCCTCTAAGTGTCGGACTCTACTGACTGAGCGGGAGGCACGTTAGGAGCTCAATCATAGCAAATGCCAGCGAGAAGGCTGAGCTGGAAGACCCTCCCATCTCACTTTGGCTTTCTGTTAAAATTACAGAGGGAAAAGGGCAAGGGGATAAATCCAAGGTTGTGTGTCGACATTGTACCACAGAGATCCGGTTTGCTGCAGGAAACATGTCTGACATGTTAGCGCACTTAATACGGTATCATCTGGCAGTGAATGTTGCAGCTTCAGCTCACTACCTCAGTTGCTATTGAGTGGGTTTTCTCCTCTGCTGATGATATTGCCCCTGCACCCACTGTGCACTATACTTTCTGCACAAAATGTTATATTCAGGTTGGTGTTGCTTACGGTTTTAACTTGTTAATTTACAATATATATATATATATATTTTTTTTTAATGCAACAGTTTATTTTATTATTACTTTTCTATTAAAAAAAAAGAGTTATTTGAATTATCACCAAAATGGGTCGCTGTTATTTATTTAAAAATATAAATTGTTTACATTGTTTTTTATTTTTAAATAAAACCATTTGAAGTCATTTTTGCTCCCTTTTATGCACCAAAGATGAATCGAACCAAGCACTTCAAGAAACTGAACCGAACCGAAATTACAGTACATTTAAGTGCACCATTACACCCCTTGTGCTATCCAAAATCTAGCTGTGACGCTTTCGTTTAGATTTAGCTTACAAATGCTTGTGGTTGTTTAGTGTGTTTGTAGCTTCAATGCTAATGAGCTGTGTTTGTCTACACCCGTGTCTGTCTTCAAGAAGTGCTATCTTGCACTTTGTCCACTTTTTACATATACACCTGTAACTGCACAACGCAGCACATGCCATATATGACCTACAACATCATAACAGGAACCTCATGCTTATGCGTATGTTAGCCTACTCACTGAGGAAGAACAAAATGATCAAATGACTGATGAATCCCTTACTGTTGGAATGTTCTAAGGAAGTACATTTTCCTTAAAATTTCTTTAAAAATGTTTGTTCCCTTTCTGATTTTTTCCCTTTCTTTTTTGCATGTTTGAACAAAAAATCCATGCCTAAATTGCCCTGTGTGAAAAAGTGATTCCTCGCCTTCGTTAAATATAACTAACCTGAGATTAATTGACATCCATCGGTCGATAAAAGGTTTTAAAGCCATTTGGAAAGCCTTGCAAACCACAGTGAGAGCCATTATCCACCAATGGCGAAAACGCAAAACAGTGGTGGACGTCCCAGGAGTGGCTGGCCAACCAAAACTGCCACAAGAGCGCAGCTACGACGCATGTGAGAGGGTACAAAAGACACCACAGCAACATCCGAAGAACTGCAGGCCTCACTTGCCTCAATTAAAGTGAGTGTTCATGACCCAACCATAAAAAGACACTGGCAAAGTGTCTGAATGGCGGAGTGGTAGAGTTCCTAGACGAAAACCAGATGAAAAACAGCTGAATAAAAACGATATTAAGGCTCATCTCAATTTTGCCAAAAAGCATATTGATGATCCCAAAGACCTTTGGGACAATAACAACGTGATCTGATGAGAGAAAAGTTGGAAAGTGGAAGTTGTGAAGTTTTGGAAGGCGTGTATCCCATTACATCCGGCGTAAAAGTAATGCCACATTTCAGAAAAAAACATCATACAAACAGTAATTTATGGTGGTGGAAGAGTGATGGTCTGGAGCCGGAAACTTCAGACCATGAAAGACTTGCTGCGATAAATGCAGCCATGAATTTTGCTGTCTACCAAAAAATCCTGAAGGAGAGTGTCCGGTCATCTTTTTTTGAGCCCCAAGCTGACAATAACTTGGATTCTGCAGCCGGACAATGATCCAAAACACACCAGCAAGTCCACCTCTAAATGGCTGAAGAGTGGCCTAGTCAAAGTCCTGTTGAGATGCCTTGGCTTGACCTTAAAAAAGCGGTTCATGCTGGAAAACCCTCCAATGTGGCTGAATTATAACAATTCCGCAAAGATGTGTGGGCCAGCGCTGAAAGAAAGGCTTCATTGCAATTGTTGCTGCTTGTCTTTTCTGGCCCAACCAGTTATTAGGTTTAGGGGGCAATCACCTTTTCACACAAGGTCACTTAGGTTCAGATTTTTTTTCTCCTTCAATAATAAAACATTTAATTTGAAAACTTGTTGTGTTCTCACTGACTAATCTTTCAATTAGCATGATGATGTGAAACATTTAAGTGTGACAAACATGCAAAAAAAACAGACATTAGGAAGGGGGCAAACACTTTTTCACACCACTGTGTATACGCCCAACAATGTCATCAAACATTCTCGACACACTTTCCTCTGTGCTCAGTCACATAATAGTAAATGACATGACAAGTTTTGATGTTATCTGCTGCAGTGAAAGCTTCGTCTTTTCACACTTTTGCATCCATCCATTTTCTATGCCGCTTATCATCTCAATTGAAATGACAGCTTTTTTGCAGACGAAATGTCGTCTTTTCAAGGCATATGTGTCTTACATGGCTTGTTTACTCTTATTATGTCTATTATTTTGGTTAATACGAGTGTAAAGGTGATTTCTAAGCTCCACTGTGACAATATTGTATTTACAATCCTACTTGACGATATGGAACCAATAACACGATAAACAAGGGATTACTGTGTAGAGTCACATTATCATTTGTTAGTGGCTTAGAATGTGGCTTAAACATTCATTCAATCATTTTCTATACCGCTTATCCTCATTAGGGTCACGGGTATGCTGGAGCCTATCCCAGCAGATTAAGGGCGGGGTACAGCCTGGACTGGTTGCCAGTCAATCGCAGGGCAGAGAAACAAGCATTCACACTCTAATGGACAATTTAGAGTCGCCAATTAACCTAACATGCATGTTTTTGGAATGTGGGAGGAAACCGGAGTACCCGGAGAAAACCCACACACGCACGGGGAGAACATGCAAACTCCACACAGAGATGCCGAACGGAGATTCAAACCTTGATCTCCTGACTGCGAGGCCATGCTACCCACTCTTGCACTGTGCGGCCCGTGGCTTAAACAACAAACATCAAATTATCCTTTCAGGACAGTAAAAAAGTCAGAGAGCTGTCTTTGTGTTTGTTTAGTAGCAGCAACGGCCTGGGTCTGGAACCAGACCAAGATGACATACCATTTTTTGATTCTGGAAGAGGAGGAATGGTTCCATTGTGATTTCAATGAGAAAAAGATTCAAGAAACAGTGCTGAGCTGTATTTGTCCGTGCATCCGTTGGCTAGATGTCACCTGCATGTATGATGTAAGACCAACGTTACATTTTTCTGGGGTTTCCTCGTGGCTCAAACAACATAAAGATCAACTCTAAATGATTACTTTACTTTTTTGTTACTTAGAGGGCTACTTCCTGCTTCATGGAGGACGATTTGGACACGGATGGACCTGAATCTGTTTGCTTTATTATGAAACAATGCTGGAAGAATATTAGCAAACACACACACTGACATGTGCATGGCTTCAAGAACAAAAGTAGTGACCCGGAATTTTGTTTATAGTGTTAAGGGTTTTTATTTCCGGCTGTTTTGTGTGGCTGTGGAGTAGCAGTGCATGGCAACCGTATGTTCGCTGATACTCTTTTGGCTATGCTTCTACGTACGTTTGCTGACAACACTAAAGCACAGACGTGGCTCATGGATCGGAATTTTTTGATGTGTGTATTACGCAGGCATCGGAATTCGATACAGATGGTGAACTGGATCCCTATTTCAAACGAGAAAACATGGATTGATCAGAATTTGAAAAATGGTTGAATTTCTGCCACTCATCCACAAAACAAACAACCCAACCAACAGTGACTGGAACGAAAACAAACTCCTATTTAAGGTAAACGAGCAATCTAGCCTTCGTTGCAAGGCTAAGATAATTGAGTCTTCCACACTAACAATTTTCTTGGATGATCTTGGATCTTATGATGTCTCAGAGTGGGAATAAAAAACTACGCAAATAAAGCAGTGCTGCACTTTGTCCTAAGCTGGCTTGATAAGCCAATTGCTAGCCACCGCCTTGATGCCTCCATCTTGACCACGCCGTGACTCTCCTCCATCACTCTCCACCTCGGAAGCCCTCCATTACGCTAATAAGGCAAATCAGCACAGTGGATGAAGCAGCCTGCAAGAACGTGTCAGCGAGGGGAGATCAATGGACGACATCAAAAGGCTCTGCAAACCACAGCGGCGAAGGGCCCGCGAGATACGCATCGCTTCTCTTGGTGCATTTTGCATGAGATTATCCATTATCGTTCTGCTGGAGCGTAGGACGCTTTTAATGAGAGCCGGGTAAAATCCAGCAGAGATCCAACATCTCTGTATTGCACGTGTGGCTGGAAAGGAAAAGGTGAATCGTTCTGTCATGATTCCTTAAAAAGGCAGGCAGTGTGTTTTTGTTCATCCTGCAGCTCCATTAGAGGTTCATCCATTAGAGATGTGCTGCTTATTACAAAGAGTTTCCTGCTCCTAAAGGAACATGTACGGTCAACAGAGGCACTACGTTGGCTCCATCACTGTGGGCGGCATACGAAGCTTCTAACACTGCTTGGTGAGGAGCTGAGAGGTTCATGGAGGCTGGAAAAGAAAAAAGAAACGCTTAAGCTGTCGCCAGGTCTCAAAGCGGAGCAGGGATGAATGTGCATGAGGGGATTTGGAAGAGGGATGACCTTTTTAAATGACCGAGATAGTCACGGAATCCTCCTGACATTTTCTTTATCGGCATACACCATCATCACATGTCTGACTGGAGAATATAAATTTGGGGAAACCGCACTAAAACCGCACTTTTGTCTTGAAACTCTTTGCAGGCCAACTGTGTAAACAAGTAGAAACAATCCATTATGACATTATTCACTGACTGTTAGGAGACCATCATGTTCAACTTGATCATTGTAAGTTCCTTATCCAGGAGGCTTTGTTGCATAGTCTTGAAACCAATCAATTCATGCCAGACTACAGTGCCTGGAAGTACAGTATTCGTGCAAGCGCAGGGTTTCACTTTGCTATACAGCGTAGTCACTGACACGTCTGACTGCAATTTTATCCTAATGGAAGCTGGAAATTGGAGCTGGAGTTGCAATGGCTGGCCAAAACTCTGGGTGCACACGAGTGCGCAACCACATCTCTCGTTGGCTAGCTATTTAGTTTTCTGCGTACTACTCCTGATCTATGGTGACTGAAGCGTATTTTTGGCAACTTCAGTCCAAGGATTGTTGGACATCTGGCAGTCCCTGTAACGGGGCAACACAGTATTGTACGGTTACATTCAAATTTTGTGACTTTACTATCATACCTTGTCAAAAATATATGAAATTTTTGTGGCTGACTCTACCATGAAACAGCAATCATTTATTAATGAATTAATTTCTGAAAAAACAGCAATGGAGCAAAAATCGAACCACAATAGTACAAGGGACAACTGTGTAGAGGTGTTATTAGAGGCCAGTAATAACGTTAAAAAATGTATTTAGAAGATCGTAAAACAGTGTTTCTATGCTTCAACAACAAAAATATTCCATTAATAAATAAAGAATCCTACTTTGCTGAAATGAATCAATCACGGATGGGTCTGGAACCAATTAACTGAGCTAAACAAGGGATTACTGTGTGAGCGCACATATAAGCACATTTCTACAGAAGCTCCTCAATTTAATCCACTGCTATTTTTGTTTAAAAATGGCGCTTCCAGGGGAGGGAAAGCATGAAAGGCTACACACCGGAAACGAGCTCACATGGTCTACGCAGGTGACGTCACACAATTTGTCTTCTCCTGAAATGCTGCACACAAAAGTGTGAAAATGGGTCTGACAAATACACCACACGGTGGCGCTGTTTGTAAACTCCAAAATGTAGCCCCATACTGACAATTGGATTGACTTGAAATTTCTCACACAGCTGATTATTAGGGCTCCAGCCTGCAACTAAATGGTCGCATTTCCCGACTAAAAAATAAGACATTGTGGGTGAATGTTTCATCTACTTGTGCGACCAGATAAAAGTACGTGAACCTGTATTGCGTTGGCAATCACATGTAGCACAAAAGCTCACCTCTACTTTCTTTCTGTCAAACAATTAACTCTAAAGCGGGTGCCCAATTAAATTCAGGTTTGAGTCAAATAGTACATTTGCTTCCTACAATTAAAGTTTGGTGGCTCCTGCCAACAAGGTGCCCCTTATTTATTTTTCCAGAATCTGGCAACCCTACTAATTAATTTTCCCATTTTATTGTATTATTATTGATTTGTTTTTATTGCTGACAAACTTGTGCTCCACACTTCAGCCCAACAGTTGGGATTAACGGCCACACTAATCCCTAAAGCGGCAGAAAGGAGACACACTGCCAAGAAGAAGGTGGAAAGACGGCGGTATTGGACTTCTAACATACACGATGCCACCAGTGAGGCCTTCCAGAAGAAGTGTTCATAAGTAGTAGAGTGAAACTGAGAGGAAATGTGAATAATGACTTTAAGTCATTGGCCATTAGTCTAATGGTGACAAAACACAGATTTGTCTGTGTTGCATGTTCAAAGCATTTTGACCAAAATCCAAAGGGAGAACTGCAAATTCTCATTTAGTTTTCTAGACTGATTTGTTGACGTGCTCACAGGCCTCGGCAAGAATCCGTAGGTAGCGATGATTAGCTCTGAGCCTCGGGCTTACCTTCACGAGTTTGCTTGTCGAAACAATGTGAGGAAAACTTTTTTTGTTGGCTGTGGCGCGTTAGCCAGCGGGTGCAGGAGCAAACCTGCTAACAATATTTGCATCATAATATTTACAAGCTGCTCCACTCTTTGACACTCCAACAAACTGCACTACTTCTTGTCCAAATACAAACGTTCAAAAGGGACTTTGATGTTCTAAGAAGACAGAAACTGCAGGAGGTGGGTCCAGTAGTTGTCGAAAAAGTCCAACACTTCAACACAAAGCTTCTAGTGTTTCGTGTACTTTCAGATCAATTACACTTGTCTGCCAAACAGCTCAAAAGGACGGTCGTCATGAAAGCCTGGAGGGAAAAAACATCCTGCTTTTTCCTTTTCCATGCCTCAAAATCATCTCAAAACCATCCATCCATTTTCCTCCGCTTATCCGGGTCCGGGTAGCGGGGGCAGCAGCTTCAGTAGGGAAGTCCAGACTTCCCGGTCCCCAGCGACCTCTTCCAGCTCCATCGGGAGGACACCAAGGGGTTCCCAGGCCAGCTGTGAGACATAGTCCCTCCAGCGTGTCCTAGGTCTTCCCAGGGGCCTTCTCCCGACTGGGCATGCCCAAAACACCTCACCAGGGAGGCGCCCGGGAGGCATCCGGACTAGACGCCCGAGCCACCTCAACTGGCTCCTTTCGATGTGAAGGAGCAGCGGCTCTACTCTGAGCTCCTCCCGGATGGCCGAGCTCCTCACCTTACCATGAGCTTAGGGTGAGGAGTTCATCTCAAAACAAAAGGAAGAAATACCTTTGGTTTATTTGGTAATGACTATCGTCATCCACTGTGGATGGTTCCAGTCAAGTCAGTACCTATTATTCTACTATCATCGCAAAGCTGCAGACTACCATCATCATGGTTACTGTAGTAAGCCGTAATAACCGTAAATGCGAAGCTGGTAAACAGAGGCTCAAACAACAAGCTCAAGTCGCTGGTCTGCGCTTGTTGGACCGTCCTTGCCCAGCGCACGTCATTCATTTCCCGCTGATATTTAAACAGACGCTTTGCATTAAACAGCTGTCTTGAACGCTGGACTCCTACTGGTAATGCACATTTGACTTTTTTCTGTGAATATATGTGCCCCATGTGTGTGAACATAGGCTCCAGCATACCCGAGCCCCTAATGAGGATACCCGGCAAAGAAAATGGATGGATGGAAAAACTACAGTACCTTACATAAATGAGTACATCCACTGCTTTTCAAGGTACAACACTGAAGAAATGGCACTTTGATACAATGTGAAGTAGTCACAGCTTGTATAACAGTGTCAGGAAAATATGGCTTGTGATTGCACTTATACTGTAGAATGTTTTTTGTCCATTATTCTATTTGACTAATACAGTAATGCCGTGTGCATCGCATTTAATTGGTTCTAGACTTGACCGTGATAAGAGAATTTCTGTGAAATCAAACATTTTTGTATAGAAAACCAGTTAACATTCTTCGAAATATGGTTTTCAACATTATTAGAACCCCCTAGACATAAACCAGTAACCCTATAGTGAACTTTACACTTGCATTACCCACTATAGTAGACATTATAATAGAAAATAAGCCATTTAAGAGATAAATGAGACTTTGTGTGTGTTGTAATAATTTGTTCTAGATGTGTGGAGGACAGGAAATGACATCGTGACAAAGTTGAGTTTATCTTGAAACAGAATAGGTTAGCAACAGGAGCTGGTGTTATGACGATGATTGTGATGATTATTATTATTGTGCCTGTTGTGAGATAAATAAAACCTGCAATGAAAGCCTGTTGTTGGGCTTCTGAATGCCTTTTTTTAAAATGCAGTTTAGCCATTTTTATGCTTGAAAATGCTTAATTTAGAAAAAAGTACAATTTGCTAAAATATGCAGTTTTTTACTTCATAGGCCATTTTCAATTACAAAAGACGCATCATTTATTAATAGTCCATAGTTCAAAAAACCGAGTCAAGTCCCAAAATGCAAACCTGGGACGACCGTAGTTGTTATAATTATGCACTAACATGGTAATGGTTTAATTTTATTTGAACATGCATATAAATGACATTGGAATACATGACTTAATAGAATTGACAGTTCCACATGTCCAAAAGGAGTAGGAAGAAATAAAGCTTATTTAATCCTACCACGTAAGTTTCCCTCTATTTCAATACATTTGTACACTTCCTGCAGTTATTAAGTTTCAATGCATAAGTAAAGGTATTGTAGTAGTCAATCTCCTTATAATCGCAAATAACTTATATTGCAGTCCTGATGAATGATAATCATAATAAATAAGAATAGTAATGAATTGATTATACACAATTGTAACAGAACATTGTTGTAGTATAGACAATGTTCTCACTAGGAATGAAAAGTTATCAGGTTACTCAGGATCAGGTGATAGTGATTAGACATCCCATTGACCGTCGACAGAAAATGTACTCCCCAAGGAATGAAATAGTAGTTGTAGTAGTAATTAAGTAGTAATAGCATTAGATGTGCACAATAAATCCTCTTCCTAGTATTTTGTAAACATCAACTGTTTGTAATGTTTCTTGTAATCACTCATTGTAGAGCATTGTTTTACTTCTTTACTTAATCCATTCCTCAGTTGGATTCCACATACCAAAGTACTAAAGGGTTTTAGTGTTGTTCTTGCATATTTGTGTTTTAAGTTTAGTTTATTCCTAAAATCATATTTCTCCTTTCTTGTTGAGAAAAAAATGGTTGACATTCTTTGGTAACTGGTTGTTTGCTTTATACATCATTTTAGCGGTTTGAAGGTTTACCAGATCAGCATATTTTAATAATTGTGATTTTTGAAACAGTGGATTTGTATGTTCTCTGTACGCCGTGTTATGGATTATCCTAATTGATCTTTTTTGCACTACATTAAGCGAGTGAAGTGTACTTTTGTAGTTATTTCCCCATATCTCCACACAATAAGTTAGATATGGTAACACCAGAGAACAATAGAAAGTTTGGAGTGATTTTTGATAAAGGACAAATTTTATTTTATTCAGTATTGAAGTATTTCTTGCTACTTTATGTTGTATGCTTTTGATGTGAGGTTTCCAACTCATTATGTCATCAATCACGACACCCAAAAATGTATGTTCATTCCCCCTTTCCATTTCCTAACCATCAATTTGAATTTTCCATTTCCTCTGTGATTTCAATCAGTGCCATAGAAGTGGCTGTTGCAAGTACGGCATTCTTATTGAGAAATTTGTCCAACCCATGGTTGAATAACTTTTCAATGATTTCGGAAAATTGTGGTAATAATGAAACTGGGGTGGGAGTTTGTGAACTGATGTTTATCGCCATTTTGGACATTTGGAACTACTTGCTGTCTTCATTTTGCCTGGGAATTTGCCCGTCTGGAATGATAAATTGCTTATATATGTCAGTGGTTCTGCGATCTCATTTTTATCGTTTCCATTCCAATTCCATTACAATCAGTTGATGTTTTTGCTTTACATTTATGTACATTGTCAATGATTTCCGCTTTGGTCACGTCAGTGAGCAACATGGAGTTAGAGTTCCTGTCTATAGTCTCCTTCCCTTCCTCCACTGACCAGGATTTTGGGATAACATTTTAGCATGAATAGTCAGACATTTCTCTAAGAGCTGTCCGTTCAGGTTGTATTGATTTGTTTCCTTACATGCAAGTGTCCCTTTCATTATTGATTATTCTCAAAGAGTGTACATTCACTGTCCCTTCAACACACCAAAACTACCGTCAAACAAATTTTTAAATGACGCTACTTTTCTGTCACGCTTTGAAACCTGTAGCTTATGCTGTGATGCAGCTAATTTGTGGTCGCATTATGGTTTCGCAACATCTTGTGTGCTTCGGAGCAGTCATTTTGCGTTTCCAGCATGCGCCCTGATCAAGAAGAACGTGTGGAGAAGTGCATGTGATGCGGCTGTTCTGGCTAAGGGCAATCGATCCAACAGCTTTTGCTCTGGTCTGCCAGTGGATCTTGGCAACGTGGAGGGGTGTCAGGAGGTCCACTGTTGCTGGTGAGTTTTGGGGGCCTAAAATGCTGCATGCAGAGGATTTGCCTCAGGGCAGGGGTGGAGCTGGGAGTGTCAACAAAGGGGGGAATTGTGAAGCTTCTCAGTTCCGAGAGTGAAGACGACGACGACTTTAGTATTTTTGGTTGCCAGAAGAAAGACAAGGACAGCGATGAATGACTTTTCTGGGATGCTACTGTTTAACTAGACATATTACACACACTTTTCAGCACAGTTTAGAAAAAAGCAGTTATTTAATATAATGTTCAAATAAACTTTCTGAGTAAGATCTTTCTGTGTACTAAACAGCCCATGTGACAACGTGGAAACCTGCATCTTATACAGCAAATGGGTGCGCTCTCTAGTACAGAAATTACACAACACCCGTAAATTCAAATTAGGGCCAAATTAGCGATTGTGGTCTGAACTCCAGTTTTCATGACAATGCCGCATTAAGATGATTAATGCTGCCATAGTGGAGGTCTATAGGTGCACATGTCATCATAACAAGACACATGAAAAAGCATACAAGTAAGATGTACAGGTAGCCCAATTTGGTTTTGGTTTGCAGGTGCTCTTTCTGAACCCAAGAACCAGATTTGGCCGCCGAAGACCAGGTCGCCCGGAAACCCCCCCTCGACCACTGCCCAAATCACCGGACCCTTATGCTTGCCCCCGCAGGTGGTGGGTCAGCGGGGGGGGGGGGGGGGGGGGGGGGGGGGGGGGGGGGGAGTTCCCGTGTGGCTTCTTCGGGCTAGGCCAGGTCCCACGGGTGAAGACCTGGCCACCAGGCGCTCACCTGCGAGCCACTCCCCCAGGCCTGGCTCCAGGGTGAGGCCCCGGTATCCCACGTCCGGGCGAGGTGCGGCCACTCCTAGGGTGAGGACCTCGGCCATCCGGGAGGAGCTCAGAGTAGAGCCACTGCTCCTTCACATCGAAAGGAGCCAGTTGAGGTGGCTCGGGCATCTAGTCCGGATGCCTCCCGGGCGCCTCCTTGGTGAGGTGTTTCGGGCATGCCCATGTGGGAGAAGGCCCCCGGGAAGACCTAGGACACGCTGGAGGGACTATGTCTCACAGCTGGCCTGGGAACGCCTTGGTGTCCTCCCGACGGAGCTGGAAGAGGTCGCTGGGGACCGGGAAGTCTGGACTTCCCTACTGAAGCTGCTGCCCCCTCGACCCGGACCCGGATAAGCGGAGGAAAATGGATGGATGGATGGAGGTGCTCTTTCTGGTCCAATTCGGAGCATTTCCAGCTCCTGCAGACCCGTAACACCTTCAATGGGGAATTGAGAATTGTATTCATCTTTAGGATGTCAAGGCAATACGTTTATTTCGTTTATTTAGTTAGTTATTAAGTGTTGTTTCTGTACTCCTGTGAGCAATTAATGTGTCCTACTATTCCTTTATTATGTCAAATATGACGGCAGCTCACGATGGACTAATAAGTCAGTAAGACTTGTGGACACCACTGTGATTTGAATTATTTTAGGCTGGACATGAGGAGACAACTAAAAGACAGCATCCCTTGTCATCTCACCATTTGAATTAAAAACTCCCGCCTTGTCTATAAAAACCAAGCGTTTGTCAAATGCTGATGTCAGGTGAGAGAACAAAGTGTGTCAGCCTTGGCTGCTGGCTCAATTTGATAAAAGAAGAGCATAAAATCACACAGAATATATTCTGCGGCGCCTTAGGGCAGTTCCGACAATTCTAGAATCGCTCAACTTTTCTCAAAGTGTCACTTAGTGCGGGACAATTTTTATGCCGTCTTTTATTCATTTCCTTCACTCGCCTTGCGATCACGAGGACAGTTCCCCAATTAAGAATTTATTCGCACATGGACGAGAGCGGCTTGTCCTCACCCAAGCGAAGCTAGGTTGTCCTTTACCCCTCTTTGCCTGCAAAACCCGGGACTAAACTCCCGACCGAGTGGTGTTCCTCTTCACTGCGACACCGGATGAATATTTCAGGCTTCCATCTTGTGGGTGCATGTCTTATCTATGAACATCACCTCCATCAAGCCTCAATGTTCTAAAAAGTCTACAAGAGCTCAGACTTGGAAAGATGGATTCACATGACATGTGGTCTAGGAAGAAAAGCTCCATGCATATTGCTGCTGTACTTCTAATGTGCACAATGGTCCTAAGCTATTAGCGGCATTTGAATGTCTTATTATGCAAATATGAGGATTTAGTGATGTTCGAATGTGTCCCGAGAGCCTGTATATGAACACCACACGTGAGAAAAATTTTGCATCTTTATCACTTGTTCGTCCACTTTTTTTTCATGACATCATGGGAGAAATACCTCCTTCGCTATGTACACACTACCAGAGACAGGCGTGAAAAATAAACACAGCTCATTTGCATTGAAAACACACACAGACAAAATGGTGCGTTCCCATTACAGCTTATTAAAAACACATTTTAATTGTCCAAAAACAAAATTCCAGCATTGAGGCTTGATCAGGGGTCTCAAACTCGTGCTAGGGAGGGCTCAGACCCTGCAGGTTTTCTTTACAACCAATCACTACAGCAGTATCTCTGACCCTAATGGAACGAGTTTGAGACCCCTGGGCTAGATTTTGAACTACACATTCACAATACACTTTTTTGATACCTACGAGACATTCAAAATTGTTGAACAATACTACAACAATCACACATTAAAGGTGTCAAAAGGTCATAATACCTCTGAAGAAGTCTTTATTTTTCTATTGTGGATGCATGATCTACTTATTTATAACACACAAACATGCCTGCACATAAACTGTAAGATGTCACTTTAATCCTTCCTTTAAGTGTGATCATAATGTACAGATGTTTATAACAGCTGTATTTTTTTCTTGAAACATGATGAACATCACGTGCACAGGCTTTGATCGCTTATAAAAAAGTTTGTTTTATGTCAAGTGATTGTCTGCATATGTTTGCTCTTAGTTAATACAACTTTCTGGTGATGATTAATCAATTAAAACGCTCAATCTAAATTAACCTTCACTTAATTGTTGTGAGTAATGATAACAGTATGGTAACTATCCTCAAACCCCAGGAAAAACAAAGTAAATTGTCAGCAATCAGCACAGTGCAGTCGCCCTGATGGCATTTGAATCTGGTGATGCCAACTTACTGATTTTGTCGCTAGATCAGGCGACATTCCAAACCCCCTTGATGACATATTTTCTCAAGAGGGACTTGTGACAAATCTAGCAACTTTTTCTGGCATCGTTGGGGAGTTTCTGGTATTGTGAAAGCACATATTGTTCTGCATTTTGTATTATCACTGAGCAGAACGTGAGTGCTGTTGACAGGTCCGCCCGCCCAAAGACAAAAGAAGAAAGTGCAAATTAATTATGCATGCGTGAGCCGCAGGGATGGAGCACGCCCTTTTTTTACACAGCGAGATCTAAAACTCAAGAGTTTCTTAATCATCAGTAAGCTTGGATCAAAGAGGAGGATGTGTTTATTGTGTTTATATTTTATTGTTACTAACATGCCACAATTTATTTGTGAAAGGAAGTGGATCATCTTTTGTATTGCCTCTCTATTGTTAAGCTTGGTTGCTACTCACCAAACACACTGACTCATGGTAATATGAGCCATCTCTTATTTGCTGTTCAATTGTGCTTATTTAAAAAAGCCAACGTGCGATGGGAGAAGTTTGAGCGATGCTGGCCGATATAAAATTGTTATTTTATTTTGATGAAATCATCACCAATTTGAAATGAACAAACCATGAATCAGATTTATTCGTAGTTAAAAGCGTAATTACCTTTTTCGGTTATGCCTTTTACCTACGGCGTCATATACAATTGATATGCAAACTAGACAAAGATGTCATCTAGCCAATAACTACTCTTCTTACTGGAAACACTGGAAAGAGTGTGGCCACAGCGCACATTCTGAATTAGAGAGAGTGAGACATCGTGTTCGTGTTCATCATTTATATTACCCCCTTTCAGGTATGTCATTAGTGGTTGCACATATTAAACCTAGTGTTACAATATGTCAACATTTTGTTTGGTGCATTTTATTGATTTAAAAAAAAAAAGTTTAGTACCACGTATTGTTTGCTAAATAGTAATGAAAGCTAGTAGGCTGCTGTCATTTCAGCCACCTGTAGGAGCACTAAGGGCTATCTTTTATCATGTTTGTCATTGTATTAGTTTAGAAAACAAAATGATGACATGCAAATTACTTTGAACTGCCTGATGTACACATATTTTTGCAACATAATTAAAACATTCTGGATGGATGCCAGAGCGAGACATGGTGTCCGGCCATCCTCATTTACATTCCCCCTTTTTGGGGTTGTTACACCTGCAGTGTGCAAGCGCCGCGCTTAAAATGCCTCAGGCCACTACCAAAAGGTAAGGCTACATATTTGAGTTGCTGCTGCTGCTGCTTTTTTGCTTTTGAGTTTGGAAAAGTAAATGCCAGGTGTAGGCTTTTGCTTCTATGTTTCTATCTGAAATCAAAGCGGCCAGGAAGGACGTTCCGGTAATGCTTAAAAGGACCAAAATACATCAAAATACTATAAGTATTACATGCTATCATTAATGTACCAGTAACCACATGGTTACAGCATGTGTATATAAAACCATATAACCTTGCTAGAGGTTTTTAATAGCAGTCTTGGGCATGGGTTGCGTTTCTCTTTTAATCTGTTTTTATATCTTTAGAACACGCGGAAAAAATGCCTCACATAAGGATTGTGAATGATGAGCAGTTTTTCTTTAAAAGGCCAAGAATCATTTATAAATTACAGTGTTGCCATTTGTTGTCAAATAAGTATATTATAGTGTGACATAGCTATAGATACAGTATATAGTATACTATACTGTATAGCCTAGGTTCCCAAAGTGGGGTAGGCCAACTGTGATAAGAAGTACGTGAATCAAAATGAAAAACACTGCGCCTAACACTCACAATCACCATGCACCTGAACGCCTCATGTTTATGTTTTTTAAGGGAGTAGGAGGTACATAATAGCTTCACGTCAAATGTCTGAAGGGGTACGCGACTATATAAAGTTTGGGAACCACTGCTGTGTTGTGTATATAATACTGCATATATTTCAATTTTTTTTTTTTTTTTAATCATAACATTGTAATGTATTTCCGTAATTGCTGTTTCATTTGTACATTCAAATTCTTGACAGCTCCTCCCTGAGTCACCACCTTATTGTGGTGGAGGAGTTTGCATGTCCCAATGATCCTAGGAGCTAAGTTGTCAGGGGCTCTCATGCCCCTGGTAGGGTCACCCATGACAAACAGGTCCTAGGGGAGGGACCAGACAAAGAGTGGCATAATAGACCCCAATGATTCACAATAACAATGGAGTTCGTTTTCCCTCGCCCGGACACGGGACACCGGGGCCCCCCTCTGGAGCCAGGCCCGGAGACGGGGCACGATGGTAAGCGTCTGGTGGCCGGGCCTACACCCATGGGGCCCGGTCGGGCACAGCCCGAAAAGGTAACATGGGTCCCCCCTCCCATGAGCTCACCACTCGTGGGGGGGGCCAAAGGGGTCAGGTGCAAAGAGAGCTGGATGGCGGCCGGAGACAGAGGCCTGGGCGGTCCGATCCTCGGCTACAGAAGCTAGTTGTCGGTACATGGAATGTCACCTCTCTGGCGTGGAAGGAGCCTAAGCTGGTGCGTGAGATGGAGAAATTCCGGCTAGATATAGTCGGACTCACGAACGCACAGCAAGGGCTCTGGAACCAGTCCTCTCGAGAGAGGCTGGACTTCATTCCACTCTGGTGTTGCCGGCAATGAGAGGCGACAGGAGGGGGTGGCAATTCTTGTTGCCTGCCAGCTCCAAGCCTGCACGTTGGAGTTTAACCCAGTAAACGAGAGGGTATTTTCCTTACGCCTTCGGGTGGGGGGATGGGTCCTGACTGTTGCCGCCAAACAGCAGTTCAGAATACCCGCCCTTTTAGGGTCTGCCCCCCTGATCTTAACCCGAGCGGAGTGTTTTTATTGGACTTCTGTGCTTGTCACGGATTATCTATAACAGACACCATGTTCAAGCATAAGGGTGTGCACATGTGCACTTGGCACCAGGACACCCTGGGCCGCAGTTCGATGTTTGACTTTGTGGTTGTGTCGTTGAACTTGCGGCCACATGTTTTGGACATTCGGGTGAGGAGAGAGGCGGAGCTGTCAACTGATCACCACCTGATGGTGAGTTGGTTCCGATGGTGGGGGAGGATGCCGGTCAGATCTGGCAGACCCAAACGCATTGTGAGGGTTTGCTGGGAACGTCTGGCATAGTCCCATGTCAGAAGGAGTTTCAACTCCCACCTACGGGAGAGCTTTGACCATGTTCTGAGGGAGACAGCGGACATTGAATCTGGTTGGGCAATATTTTGCGCCTCCATTGTCGATGCGGCTGATCGGAGCTGTGGCAGTAAGATGGTCGGTGCCTGTCGTGGCGGTAATCCCAGAACCCGTTGGTGGACACCAGTGGTGAGGGACGCTGTCAAGCTGAAGAAAGAGTCCTATCAGGCCGTCTTGGCCCACGGGACTCTGGAGGCAGCTGACAGGTACTGGAAGGCCAAGCGGTCTGCAGCTTCGGCGGTCGTTGAGGCAAAAACCCGGACATGGGAGGAGTTCGGAGAGGCCATAGAAAATGACTTCCGGATGGCTTCAAAATGAGATTCTAGACCAACATCCGCCATCTCCGACGGGGAAAGCAGTGCACAGTCAGTGTATGGTGGAGACGGTGTGCTGCTGAACTCAACTCGAGATGTTGTGAACTGGAGGAGGGAATACTTTGAAGACCTCCTCAATCCCACCGACACGCCTTCCAACATGGAAGCAGTGCCTGGGGACTCTGAGTCGGGTTCGCTTATCTCTGGGGCTGAGGTCACCGAGGTGGTCAAAAAGCTCTTTGGTGGCAAGGCCACGGGGGTGGATGAGATCCGCCCGGAATTCCTTAAGGCCCTGAATGCTGTGGGCATGTCTTGGTTGACACGACTCTGCAGCATTGCATGAACGTCGGGGTCGGTGCCCCTGGACTGGCAGACCGGGGTGGTGCTCCCGCTTTTCAAGAAGGGGGACTGGAGAGTGCGTTCCAACTATCGTAGGATCACACTCCTCAGCCTTCCCGGTAAGGTCTATTCAGAGGTTCTGGAGAGGACGATCCACCGGATAGTCGAATATCGGATTCAGGATGAGCAGTGTGGTTTTCGTACTGGTAGTGGAACTGTGGACCAACTCTATACTCTCGGCAGGGTCCTTGAGAGTGCATGGGAGTTTGCCCAACCAGTCTACATGTGTTTTGTGGACTTGGAGAAGTCATTCGACCGTGTTCCTCGGAATACTGTGGAGAGTGCTCCGGGAATAGGGGGTATCTGACGACCTATTCCAGGTGGTTCGTTCCCTGTATGACCGGTGTCAGAGTTTGGTTCTCATTGCCGGCAATAAGTCGGACCCGTTTCCAGTGAGGGTTGGACTCTCCCAGGACTGCCCTTTGTCACCGATTCTGTTCACTACTTCCATGGACAGAATTTCTAGGCGCAGCCAGGGCGTTGAGGGGTTTCTGTTTGGTGGCTGCAGGATTCGATCTCTGCTTTTTGCAGATGATGTGGTCCTGTTGGCTTCATCAAGCAGTTACCTTCAACTCTCACTGGATCGGTTCGCAGCTGAGTGTGAAGCGCCTGGGATGAGAATCAGGACCTCCAAGTCAGAGTCCACGGTTCACGCCCTGGAAAGGGTGGAGTGCCATCTCCGGGTCGGGGATGAGGTCCTGCGTCAAGTGGAGGAGTTTAAGTACCTCGGGGTCTTGCTCGGAGTGATGGAAGGATGGAACGCTAGATAACCAGGCTGATTGGTGCAGCGTCTGCAGTGATGCGGACTTTGCCCCAAGTCTGTCGTGGTGAAAAGAGCTGAGCCAAAAGGCAAAGCTCTCGATTTACCGGTCGATCTACGATCATACCCTCACCTATGGTCATGAGCTTTGGGTAGTGACCAAAAGGACAAGATCGCGAGTACAAGCGGTCGAAATGAGTTTTCTCATTGTGGCTGGGCTCTCCCTTAGAAATAGGGTGAGAAGCACTGTCATCCGGGACAGACTCGAAGTAGAACCGCTGCTCCTACGCATTGAGAGGAGTCAGATGAGGTGGCTCGGGCATCTGGTTAGGAAGCCTCCCGAACGCCTCCTTGGGGAGGTGTTAAAAATACTGCATCAGATGAAAACTGGCCTCTAAAGATCAAATACATATTTCTTACATCAACTGTATTTCATTTGATCAAACAGGGCTGGTGAAGTTGTCTGTCATTCTTCTTGAAGCACCTTATAGTAACCAAGCAACCACCTAGGTTCATTCTGGAGGCTAATACAACCTAATGTTTTGTTGTTCTGTAATATGTGTACAAAATGATTGCATTTTAAATTGTAACATTCAAATTTTCCTTTAGATTCTGGCAGTTTCGTGGCTTGTCAAGGAAAATCTGAATGTAGAATGTTTAAAAAAAAATAGCCAAATACACGCCTCGCTACTTTGACATTTTCAGGTTCGAGGGAAGACATGCCAGCCAAAAACGTATGAAATATCTAACAAGTAAAATGCTGAAACTACTAACTACTTTATTTAATACAAATGAAAATAATGAGACTGTACTTATTATTTACGAGTGACATGTGTTTGAAATTATTCTTTATGTTATACAGACTTTACTGCAAAAGGGAATAGCAGTCCTACATGGTCTTCTTGTTATCCTTGGAGACAACAGTACAGCCTTCAAGACTTGTTTTATAGTTAAGTTTTGGTCCTGATTACTTCATTTCACACAACAGGGTGCCCAATCGATGTAATGGAGCTCATTATATTTACTTTTATAATTTTTAGTATTAGTTGACGCTCAATCATTGCTGCTGTGTATTTGCTTCACTGATGACCTGTAGTATTTCTGTTTACCAATCTACTTATTTTGTTTTCTTCTGTAGAAATACAAGGTGATAACTGATGTAACTATGGTTGTAATGATGACATTACTATTATGATTGCGATGACCCAAACCTGTTCGGCACTTCGGATCCCGACTGTAATTGCTGAAGGCACCCCAGACTATTCTGACCCGCTGCACCAAGAGGCTTCAGATATCACTTTGGAAGGAAGTGTCGTGATGGAGTACCATGAAAACCTTCCCATGTCATGTGTTTTTCTCTTTGGGCTTGTTTATGACTAAAGAACAGCAACTACAGAACACATTTAACTTAACTGAAACAGTGCTTCTCTCCCATGGACACAAATTCCTGCAACTAGAAACACAATCACGTTTGCAATACATATTGTGTTGCAGTGAATGAATGTCTTCATGATGCAACCGAGACTGTGACATGTTGGGTCATGCTAGAACCTTTGCACTGTTATCCACTGTTTGTTGATGATCCTTTTTTGTGGAAAGGAGCATCATTGTTCTTTTCCAGCAAATGCAAGTACCTGCACTGTATACAGCTCTGACACCAGTAACCCCTGATTTCATCTTTTGAAACTCAATCTCTAGTGTAGTTTTAAATAAACCATTTTTATGTTGCCTTTAAATTGTTTCAACAACTAAACACTTTGGATTTTATAAGGCTATTTGTAAAGCCTGATTTCCGAAGCTTTTCCGAGTAATGGGAACTCAGCCTTGTGAGGATAATCTTTTGTAATTTTTGGACTAATTACTGGACATAACTCAAATCTTGAAGGTATCAGAACTTAAATTTTATAGTCAACTTAAATAATGAATGATCTCATGTTAAGTACAATTACTGCATGGCATGAGTTTAGAGGTTTAAAATCATTGATCTACTTTATGTGCAAATTTTGAGGCTATCAGGGTTTTTTTTTTTTTTTACAAGTAAAGTCAACAAATGACATTTTATAGTGTACATTGTAACGTGTAAACTACCTGTATAGTAACACAATGCGTCGCTATGTTGTGGGAGTGCATCACCTGTAAAGTGACACATCTGTAGGCAAACATGGAACAAGTAGGCACATGCCACCTCTGTTTTCTCTGTGCTCCCTCTGTTGGTGCTGCAAGGCCTGCTGGGAAAAATACACAAACACAGCGGCTTGTCTGCCTGTCACCCAAATGTCTCTCCACTCACTTCTGCTGAGTGACAAGCGATAAGATGCATGTTTACAGATGGAATATACCATGGATGCATGATGAAATATTAAATCACACAGAACAGTTATTGGCATGAAGTGACAGCTGACAGCTGATGACACATGATACATAAACAATCTAGTGTACAAAAATAAAATAGACGGAGTTGCTGCCAATATAATGCCTTATGCAGTTAACTTTACACCAGGAGATGGCGGACATCTGTAACTTCAATCTCAGCAACATTTGTGGAGGTATTTATTTGCAAAGTTTAGGAGTATATATTGTAGCCTTTGAAACCCCGTGTGAGTGCGGCAGTGTGTCCGCTTGCCAGGGTTGTCAAAACACCACTAATGGTGAGGGGGTAGCTCATCGAGCGCTGAGCCGTACATCAACATCACCGCCATATTGGATATGGCGAGCGCCGGAGTGAGGAAGATGTACGATGCGTTTTACTGCCCACATCAAATCCCAAAGAATAACTTTTTACTGGTAAAACTTAACAATTACTTTTGAGGTAATTTGGCTCATAGACTGCATGATTTGGCTATTATAACCTCATTTTGAGAGCATAGTTTGCCAGCGTTATGGAAAATACTGTATTCATTCAGTATATGTCTATAGGGTAGCAAAAATGTAAGAAGGTGGAAATAGCGTTGGGCAGACTGCTCGGCAGAAAATGCACTCACACAGTTGCACAATGTTTACAGCCACATTGAGAAGCTAATTGCTAATGCTGTATCCATAAGCATCACAACAGAAGTGTGTTAATTCCAGCGTATAAATGGTATAGAGCAGGGGTCTGCAACCTGTGGCTCTGGAGCCGGATACGGGTCTCTTATCCTCGGCTGTAGCTCCAGATGATTTTTGTTTCTCTGTAGTCACTATGCTGTCCCATCTGACGCTGTCATGAACCTTTCAAAGTTTGCTTTGGAGTTGAGCGTGTGCCGTGCAATTCTCCACCAAAGTGCTAGGAGTAGTGTTTTCTGGTTTGTCAACTTGGTAAGCAACCATGACGCAACTATTTTGCCATTATTCATTAGGTTAGTTTGTCACTATCGAACAATGACGGTACAGAGGGGGGTACTAGAACTGGAATTAATCAATATCTAACAACGCTTTTATTGTGAATGTTCAGAATCAATATTATAGGCCAAGTATGCTTACACAAACAAGGAATTTGACACCAAATTCAGTAGAGAAGGCTTAGGAACAGGAAGACAGAAAAGGAAAGTGACAATACTTTTAAGGGCACCATATACAGTAATAGCCTTCAATTTAGTGGTCAAATAGGTTTTGTGGCTCCTAGTGGGTTTTCATTTGGTGGAAATGGGCCAAAATGGCTCTTTTAGATGCTAAAGGTTGCCGACCCCTGGCATAGATGGAAATTTATTGTTCACATGCCCAGGATGGCACCAGCTTTTGTTCACATACAGTGCAAGCCAACCTCCTTAGCGATTTCCAAAGGCTCTTGTGTGCCGGTCCGTTCTGACTGTGTTGAGGTCCGCTAACTGTTAGCCTAATAAGCACAATAAGCTGCACTCCCTGAAGGTCGCGGCCAGCTCGTTGATCTTGTTCAGTAGTGAATCGAATCTCCACTTCCTTGGGAGCGTGGGAGGATTTCGATGATGACTTTCAGTAAGTCTTGAAAGTCCGACACCCCAGAAAGCGGGAGCGGTGCCCAGTCCACACTGTTTATAGTGGTGGCAGAAGCCTGCTGACCTCAACTGAGGATATAATCGGACGGTGGAAGGAATACTTTGATGCCCTTTTCAATCCCACTGACATAGAGGAAGCAGAGTCTGAGGACACAAACACGGACAGTTCTATCACCGTGGCTGAGGTATCCGAGGTAGCCAAAACACTCCCCAGTGGCAAAGCTCTGGGGGCGGACCAGTTTCACCCCGCATTACTTAAAGCTTGGAATGTTGAGGGACTGTCTTGACTGACATGTCTCTTCCACATTGTGTGACAGTATTAGACAGTATGGGGACAGTATCTCTGAATTGGCAGACTGGGGTGATGGTCCCGCTTTTTAAATAAGGATGACCAGAGAATTTGTTCCAACTATAGAAGGATCACACTCCTCAACCTAACTGGGAAAATCTATTCCGGGGTGCTGGAGAGAAGGGTACGACCATTAGTCTAACCTTGGCTACAGGAGGTGCAATATGGTTTTTGTCCAGGTCTCAGAACACTGGACCAGCTCTACACCCTAGCAAGGATACTGGAGGGTCTTCTTCTTTTCCTTTCGCCTTATCCCTTCAGGGGTCACCGCAGCGAATCAATTGCCTCCATCTAACGCTTTCTTCTGTATCCTCTTCTCTTGCGCAACTACCTTCATGTCCTCTTTCACTACATCCATAAACCTCCTCTTTGGTCTTCCACTAGGCCTCCTGCCTGGTAATTCAAAATTCAGC
The DNA here is from genome assembly GCA_024372805.1 of Oostethus manadensis. NCBI lineage: Eukaryota > Metazoa > Chordata > Actinopteri > Syngnathiformes > Syngnathidae > Oostethus > Oostethus manadensis. The sequence continues at coordinate 6,648,922 of QODF01000029.1, forward strand.
ATTCTTCTACCAATATATTCACTCTCTTTCCTATGGAAATCCAAACCATCTCAGTCTGGTCTCTCTGACTTTATCTCTGAAACCTCAAACATGTGCAGTCCCTCCTGTTCCTGTCCATCCTGGTCACACCCAAAGAGAACCTCAACATCTTCAATGCAATGGATTGCAGGGATACTGGAGGGTATGTGGGAGTTTTCCCAACCGGTCGACATATTCTTAACAGACATGGAAAAGGCATTCCACCATGTCCTTTGCGGAGTCCTGTGGGGGGGTGAAGGAGTCCAGAATTGGTGGCATGCCACTACATGCCATTCAGTCCTTGTATAACTGGAGCAGGAGCCTGATTCGCATTTCCAGCAGTAAGTCGAGCCTGTTTCCAGTGAACCAGTTTCCAGTTGGCCTCTGCCAATTGTCAATAATTTGTTCATAGTTCAGGATTACCTTACCGAGACTGACCCGCAGCTGGAAAATATATTGTATTGGATTAAATGCAACTCTGAAAAGGTAAATTAAAACGAATTATCCTTGTAAAGGCATATCTTTTAAATAGAGATGTTTCAAATTAGATTGTGCATAATGAAGTGTCCAGAGAATAAAACCATGTTTAAAATTATATAAATTATATATATATATATATATATATATACGTCATATATATATATATATGGGCAAAATAATAAAAGTCTGTTATGTTATTTTTTTATATTATTATTGTATTGTTTATTTATTATTTGGCCCATGTATGCACTCTCTTTATTTATTTATTGTAAAGGAAGCACACAGCCGGCAGTGTAAAAGCAGTAAAGGTAATGGTAATATGAATTAAGCTAAAACGCTTCAACATGTCACTAGTAATGGGACAGTGATGCACAGCCGCTATAATAAGCATGACTAATGTGACACTGACACTTGTGCTTAATGCAGACCCTCCCACCTGAGCCCAGCGTGATCTGACAGCAGTGTGTGTGCATGCATGTGTGCAAGTAAGTGAGTGAGTGAAGGCAAAGTGTGTATTCAAAATGACATTTGTCTTCTCCTACCTACATCTAAGCCCTCCTGCCCTCCTCTCACACACATTATTATTTCTTTGCACTTTCCACAATCCCATGGGTGTACCCCCCAAGGAGAGCTGCAGTGCCCCCGCCAAGGCAGCTGGATGTCTTCTACAAATGCAGACATGGCAAGCGTCACACCACCTATTAAGAAATGAAAGGCGTCATGGGTGACTGGACTGGCACATGACTGTCTTACACTCTTCAACAAACGCCCCCATCCCCGTCCTGATGGGGGCGGTGATAGATGACAAAGTTGATGACAAAGACACAATGTTGATAGAGTACTGCTTTAAGGATTATGGCTGCCTGACATTGAATGATGTGCACAGTGCTTGGGGATTGCTATGATGTGTAGTGATGTCTATATATCCAGGGACTTGGCACAAGAAGTATGAAAAAAATCGATACAACCAATGTTTATAATTATATATTATGACAAATTGTCGGTCCATTTGTTTTAATTAATAACAGCTCCTCTTAGGGTTTATTGTTGGAGAATTGCAAAGTAGCCTGGATCAATTGCTCTCCTGCACAAAATAGAGTGATGAGAAAAAGTGATTGCCTCCTTCCTGATTTCCTATTTTTTTGTACGTTTGCCACATTAAAATGTTTCAAACCATCTACCATTTAAATAATAGTCATTGACAACACAACTGAACACAACATGCAGTTTTTAAGTAAAACATTTTGTTAAGGGGAGAAAAATAGTGCAAATCTACGTGACAATATTTCTACATGTCCCTTAAAACATAACTGAGATTCATTGAGATCTATCAGTTTGGAAAAGGTGATAAAGCCATTTCTAAAGCTTGGGGATTCCAGTGAACCACAGCGAGAGCCATTGTCCACCGAAAGATAAAACATAGAACAGTGCTGAACCTTCCCAGGAGTGACTGGCCAACCAAAATTACCCTAAGAGCGCAACGACGTCTCATCCAAGAGGTCACAAAAGATTCTACAACAACATCCTAAGAACTGCAGGCCTCACTTGATTTAGTTAAGGTCAGTCTTCATGACTCCAGACTCTAGCAAAAAAGACACTGGGCGAAAACAGCCAGAGTTCCAAGATTAAAACCACTGGTCAACAAAAAAGTACCCCAAGACCTATGGGAAAATACCATTGTTGATAGTTTTGTTGGCCTCAATAAATTGACATGTGCATTCATGCACTTCTTTTCCTTGTCTCGCTTTACCACACAAGCTAGATGACAAGAGGGTTTACTCTGCATCTGTCTGTACGCATTGGTTCTACTGTATAGTGGAATGAATGGCGATAGTCCTCTCAGACATTCAGCCTCTTTGTCCCAGTATGTGGAGGCGGGGCTACTAGTGAGTGGATACACAGAGTGGCAGCAGCAAGTTAGGCTGGTGAGAAAGCATATGCTAATATGAAAAAGCACAAAAGCAATTGAATGCACAAGGTGAGCGCCTGAACACAGACAAACTGATCATGTCCATGTCCATGAACATTTGTTCAAAAGCAGGAAGGAAGAACGACAATACGACCAACTTGTAAGCACACCTGACACACAACCATTGTTCCCTCTAAACTGTGCCGGTACAGTTAATAACAGTTTACAGGTTACAGTTTAACCCTAGAACAGACTATTTCTGTCTCCAGTTCCTGTTCAAACCATGTATTGGAATTAGACTGTACTGCTGGTGTGAGGAGTTCGGGTTCTGAGGTGGCAAAGTTTGGAACAAGTTACATAAAGACTGCATGTGCTTGAATGCCAAAAGTACCCCCACTTCAACTCTGACTGTCAATAATGTGCAACAGTGAACTCCAAAGATGAACATCTCTCTGCACCAGACAGACTATAATTTATAATGCATGAGGCCTGCTCCAGTGGCAGCTGCTAGGAAACGAGCCACATCTAATACTTGGCATCTAATACCACCCCCCAAAAAAAATCATCATTAAAAAGTTTAAAATAAAAATTTGCTTTGCAAATGCTTTACTGCAAAATTAGCTGTATTTCACTCCAACATTGTAGGTGCGGTAAATGCGCATCAAAGATGGGGTACCGTGGTTAAGTTAGTTTCACGTTGGACGCTGGATATTAGGCTTGCGGCTGCAGCAGTTGTCTTCCCTCGTTTTGCCCGGATTGCTGTGTCATGGTGCCGGGAGCTCGCACAGCAAGTGCTGCTCTAACCGCTGGTTGTTGCGTATCACACCACAAATTGATCTATAACCAGGTCAAATGATTCGTCCTACCCTTTTGTAATGGTGGCTGAATAATTCCACAGCAGGATGACTGTAATTCAGTTGGCCATTTTTTTGCATGTCAACATTGAGCTCAGTCCTTCAACGTTCCACTTCCCAGTTTTCTTATTCTACGCACTTTTTCAATTTTATCTTTTATTGGATATACTTTTATTTTCATTAGGGGCCTGACTCCCAGAGGTTTGTTACATAAGCCAAATAATATTGTTCGTCATGCCGTGTAATAAAAGTAAATTCAGCAACTCATTGGTTGGATTATTTTTTATGCTTTGAAGACCTAATAACCATAGTAAATTTGTGTGTAACAAAAGTTTATTACTTAAAAAAAAGAAAAGGATTAGCACCAGATCGGATCGGCAAGATTATTAAAAAATCTGATCGGATGCCAAAAAATGCGGATCAGGACATCCCTATTTGTTCGGGAAAATAAGGATCTACGGTGAAAAAGACTAAAGTGGGATGCTCAACTTTGGCAAATACAAAGGACGTTTTTAAGCTTTGACCCCTCCTAGTTTAAAATATCAATGTTTCTATGCCTATGACGATATAAGCGCTGACCTCAAAAATCATGTTGGATAGGCTTCAAAAACCATTGCGTTGCTTTCTCTGAGGCTACATCACCACCGTTACTGCATACATTCAATAAGCCTGCTTCATCTGTCCTCATCTATTTGTGTATATGTGGGAGCCTTGAGTAGCTCTTAACGTTAGACGCAAACCCCCATTACCTCTACTTATGCAGCAGGCTGCCAGTTAATTGCGGTGAATTCAATAGAAGAATAAATGCAATTTGATATTTACGGTTGAAACCAATTTCCCATCCAATTATATAACGTTTTTGGACATTGTTCTCTTTTGCCTCTCCTCTGAGTGATCCTGATTTAATGTACGTACACACACATGCGCATGCGAACGTACGTGTGCACGCACTAACATGTTCTTTTTAGTTGCAATTTTTGTTTCAACAGCAAATGCAACTTTCAATCATTGTAAAACACATATGTAATACAGATATCAAAGATTTATAATCATTAGGGTAAAATGTTTCCCTAATGTCGTATTTCTCTCTTGTTGAGAACTATATAACACTTTTGGGTAACGGGTTATTGTTTACTTTATGATTAATTTTAGCTGTTTGAAGATTTACCAAATCAGCAAATTTTAATAATTGTGATTTTAGGAATAAAGGGTTGGTATGTTCTCTATATGCGGCATTATGTCAAATAATCAAATCTGACTAAATACATAGATGGAACATAAGATTCCAAAAATTGAATAAACTCTGATAATATGTGCTGTCCCATATATGGCCACGTTAACCTGTTTTATTTAGTTCACTTCTTGACCATCAATATTGTATGCTGTAAACTCTGCTTACCCCTACAGTTTGTGGCCCCTTGTTTTCTAGGGCTGTACATCCCTTGATGTAAGGAGAATTGGCTCACCACTTGATTGTCAGGAAGGCGCAAAAACTAGGGGTGAAGGGTAAAGTAAGGAATAAGGGGTGGAATTGGGATTCATTCATTGGGATTCTCAGGGCTGGGAAAGTTGGTTCATGTTTATTCTACATTTTGTCCGTGGAGCGGAAATTTTCCACATGAAAAGGGCTACACGAGGGGACGTGGGTTTTAAAATGACGTCATGTCCGCACAGAACCACGCAGACCTCACGGATGAGGCAAGTATAAAACTGGTTTAACGGGGTTTGTTACTAATTTACTCTTTCCTGACAAATATCTCGATTTGCATCTTCAGCTGCAGACAGGGCTCATGTATAATCGGCCAATGTTTCAAGAGCCTGACTGAGCCGTGTGCCATTGTGCAGGCAGAAGAAAAAGTAGTTCGCACCAACCACGTATTTAGTATTTAGACAAGAGTTCAATCATGTTGTTATTTTCTATTATGTTCCTGTTAATGATATATCCATCCATCCGTCCATTTTCTTCCGCTTATCCGAGGTCAGGTAGGCAGCATCCTAAGCAGGGAAGCCCAGAAATCCCTCTCCTCGGCCACTTCGTACAGGTCCTCCCGGCGGATCCTGAGTCGTGCCCAGGCCAGTTGAGAGACATTGTCTCGCCAACGTGTCCGGGGTCTTGTGCCCTGAACACCTCCCCAGGGAAGCATCCGGGACGAGATGCGCGAGCTACCTCATCTGGCTCCACTCAATGCAGAGGAGCAGCGGTTCTACTCAGAGTCTCTCCCGGATCTCTAAAGGAGAGCCCAGCCACTGTGTGGAGAAAACTCATGAGAAAGCTCATGACTATAGGTGATCGTAGGAACGTAGATCGACCGGTAAATTCAAAGCTTTGACTTAAGGCTCAGCTCCCTCTCCACCCCAACGAACCAATGCAGAGTCCGCATCACTGCAGATGCTGCAATAATCAGTCTGTCTATATCGTGTTCCATCCTTTCCTCACTCGTGAACAAGAGCCCTAGGTACATGAACTCCTCCATTTCCTTGACCTGGAGATGGCACTTCAGCCTTTTCCGGGCAAGGACCATGGACTCGAACTTAGAAGTCCTGATTCTCATCCCAGCCGCTTCACACTCAGCTACAAACCGAGCAGCTTGATGAAGCCAACAGGACCACATCATCCACAAAAAGCAGAGACCCAATCCTGCGGCCACCAAACCGTAACTCCTTGACGCACTTGCTGCGCCTACAAATTCTATCCATCAAAGTAAAGAACAGTATCAGTGACAAAAGACAGCCCTGGCGGCCTCCAAACCTCACTGGAAACGTGTTCAACTTATTGCCGGCAATGCGAACCAAATTTAACACCGGTCATACAGGGAACAAACCGCCTAAGTTAGGTGGTCCGATACCCCATATTCTGTCACAATCCCCACAGTACTCCCTGAGGGACGCGGTCTAATGCTTTCTCCAAGTCCACAAAACACATGTAGACTGGTTGGGCAAACTCTCATGCACCCTCACGGACCCTGCAGAGAGTATAGAGCTGGTCCACAGTTCCACGATCCAGATGAAAACCACACTGCTCCACCTGAATCCAAGATTCAAATTTCCTGCGGATCCTCCTCTCCAGAACCCCTGAATAGATCCTACCAGGAAGGCTGAAAAGTGTGATTCCACAATAGTTTGAACATACCCTCCGGTCTCCTCTTAAAAAGTGGGACCACCACCCCAGTCTGACAATCCAGGGGCACCTCCCCCGATGTCCACGCAATGCTGCAGAGTCGCGTCAACCAAGACACGCTTACATCCAGGGCCTTAAGGAACCCTGCCACCGAAAATCTTTTTGACCACCTCAGTGACCTCAGCCCCTGAGATCGACGTGACGGTGGGATTGAGGAGGTTTTCAAAGTATTCCTTCCACAACATCTGTAGTCGGGGTCAGCAGTACACCATCCCCATCATACACAGTGTTGACTGTGCACTGCTCCCCCCTCCAGAGGCGGCGGATGGTGGCCCAGAATCTCTTTGAAGCCGTCCGTAAGTCGTTTTACATGGCCACTCCGAACTCCTCCCATGTCTGGGTTTTTGCTTCAAGGAGCCGCAGACCGATTGGCCTGCCGGTACCTGTCAGCTGCTTCCGGAGTCCCATGGGCCAAAAAGGGCCGATAGGACTCCTTCAGTTTGATGGCATCCCACATCACTGGCGTCCACCAACGGATTCTGGGATTAGCAGTCAATCTGACAGGGCACTCTGCCAGACGTTCCCAGCAGACCCTCACAATGTGTTTGGACCTGCCACATCTGAACGGTATTCTCCCCAGCCAACCAACTCACCACCAGGTGGTGATCGTTTGATAGCGCCACCCCTTTCTTCACCCGAGTGTCCATAACATGTCACCCCAGGTCCGACGTCACGACCACAAAGTCAATCATCAAACTGCGACCCAGGGTGTCCTGGTGCCAATTGCACATGTGGACACCCTTAGGCTTCAACATGCTGTTTGTTATGGACGGGCTCACAAGTCCAAACACAAAACACCGCTCAGGGTCAGATCAGGTGTTTTTGTTCCTCCCAATCTCATCTCTCCAGATCTCACTGTCGCAGCCAACATGAGCTTTGAAGTCCCCTAGAAGAACAAGGGAATCACCTGAGGGAGCACTTTCCAAGAAGGAATCCAAAAACGGCGAGTATTCTGATCTGCAGTTTGGCACATACGCGCAAACAACAGTGAGAACCCGTCCCCCCACCCAAAGGCGGAGGGAAACTACCCTCTCATTCACCTCCAACATACAGGGTTGGAGCCAGGGGGGGCAAAAAGAGTTGCCACCCCTGCTTGTCACCTCTCATTGCCAGCAACGCCAGAGTGGAATGAAGTCCAGGCCCTCTCAAGAGAACTGGTTCCAAAGCCCTTGGTGTGTTAATCATATAATGTACATTGCTTAAAAAACGGAGGTATCAGAAGTATCAATATTTTCATTTGAGAATTGATTTGACAGCACAAACATCTTGTATCAGAAGTGTCAATATTTCAGTATCGATCCACACGTCACTTCTTAATAACAACGCCACCACGTGTATGTATGCATTTGTCATAATAATAAATAGCACCGGCAACATGGTAGTAACTTGGGACTGAGGGCTTCACCACCTCACACAGCAGAAACTGGACAAGGAGAGAGGACATGAAAACGGTTGAATAATATTTAGTATACTATACCATAAGTACCACTTGTTCAATCTGGTGGGGTACTGCCTCACGTCCCTGACATGACACTCCCACTCTCCTTATCACGACATCAAGTTCTGTTAAGATGAATGTTCTAGCAAGACTAAAATGGTGTTTGCTCTTCAACCGAAGGCGTTAAAACATCACACAAAGTGCAATGAAAAAAAAGTGTCAGATTGTTTGAAATGCGCCGCAGTGGTCGGCCTCCAGACACCACCCCCTCAAACATATTTTTCCTTACCCCTCCTTCCAGAACCAGCCAGAGAAAAAACAGTCAACTTTAAGTAGGCCATGTTTTTTATACATATTTCCTTTAGGGAAGCGTGATGTTGCAGCTGGTAGGAGCACAAGATGGACGTATCGATCATGGATTTCTTACATGGAGTCTTCTAGCATGCATGGGTTCATGCAACTCAAGGGAGGTTCCTAGCGTGTTAGGCACAGCAAGGGCCTGCAGCGCAATGAAATCATTCCCGGGGGGCCACAGTCCTCAATGGCTGTTGCATCATGCGGTGTACACGACTACACTGCTACACAGAGCGATGGCAGCAATTAGAGCTCATGTGTAATATTTATTAGCGCCGACCTGTGCGTGACTCTGTCGGTGCGATCCATGCCGGCCACAACAGATGTAATGGACGCGTGCTGACTCTTATCTGTCTGGACAAGCGGCGCATTAAGGCCACAAAGGTCAGCACTGTCCACGGAAGCATCTACATAGCCCGAGGCAAGGCTGCGACAGAGCTCGGCAGGAAAGCTCTTGAGACTCAGCACAGACAAAAAAATACAATTCTATTGATAACAAAGCAGCTTCTCAAAGGTAACTTCTAGTAAATGCCTGTCTTCCGCGATTATGTACAGCTTCATAATTTCCGGCTCTCACGCCTTGAACCCTACAGCCTATACAGAGTTAATTATGGCTACTTTTTAATCTTGCGACATGTCATATACTTCAAAACAGTCGTTTTGCACTTCATGCACACACCCTCATCATACAGTATAATGCAGCTTTCAAGTTGAAGGCAATCAGTACAGCAACTTTTGCTCACGTCTGCCGAGGGATTCTGACAGAGAAAAGCAGTGTCATAAAATCCACTGTCACCAAAAGGTTTTGAAAGGCTGCACAACTGCATGATGGACAACCTAAAGGGCTAATTACCTACAGCAACAATGAATGAGAAATACCGACTGACAAAGTGTGTGACGAAGGAATTATGAGGCAGTTTAAGCAAATGGATCCAATATCAGACACCGAATATGAAGACAGCAAAGAATGACTTTCTGGTAAGCTACTGTTTAATCAGTTTTAGTACAGGCATTGTTCGGCACTGTTTGGGGGGAAAACATTGATTTAATTAACAGTCAAAAAAATCTGTGTAACATTGTTTAGGCCACTAAATATGCCATGTTGCAACATGGACACCTGTGGCTTATAAATGTACAAATATATTTTTCTCTTTAAATTTAGTGGGTGCGGCTTACATTTGTTGTGCGCAATAGTCCCAAACTTACAGTATACGGTATGTCAATGTTATTGACATGTTATACTTCCGCAAGTTTTGGTTATTAGGAGGAACCAAATTACTAAGTCAAGTCTTAAGCTGATAAACTTTGATTGAAAAACGTACCATAAATAGTAGGAGTCCATTCTTTAAAAAGCCTGCGCTGCTGATTCCAATTTTGGCCAATACCTTTTTTATTTTTTTAATGAACACCTTCACTGTGCTAATCCTATTTTGTTGAAAAACATTGAAAAATACCAGTGACACAATACAAACTTGTTTGAACTGCACAATGAGGTGTTTTTGAAATGCACTGCTCAAAAAAATTAGAGGAACACTTTTTAATCAGAGTATAGTAACCTATTAGTCAGACGTCTGGGATATTGATCTGGTCAGTTAAGTAGTAGAGGGGGTTGTTAATCAGTTTCAGCTGCTTTGTTGTTAATGAAATCAACAACAGGTGCATCAGAGGGGCAACAATGAGACAGACCCCAAAACAGGAATGGTTTTCCAGGTTGGCCACTGACTCCTCATCTCTTTTGGCTGATTTTTTCATTAACTGACTCTATTGACTTTCTACTGCTGTTGATAGCATGGTGCGGTACCTGGACGCTACGGAGGTTGCACAAGTAGTCCAACTCCTCCAGGATGGCACATTAATACGTACTGTTGCAAGAAGGTTTGCTGTGTCTCCCAGCACAGTCTCAAGAGCATGGAGGAGATAGGTTGTTACTCCAGGAGAGCTGGACAGGGCCGTAGAAGGTTCTTAAACCCTCAGCAGGCTCAGTATCTGCTCCTTTGTGCAAGGAGAAACAGCATGAGCACTGCCAGAGCCCTACAAAATGACCTCCACTGGTGTGAATGTTTCTGACCAAACAATCAGAAATGATGATGATATGTCTGCAGCTATCAAAAGTGTGGTTTTGGACATGATCCGTATCAGCAATAAATTTGCGTTGGGCGCACCAAAGGCTTTGTAAGCAGAGTGAAAGAAAAAAACTACTTGATCATTACGCATTGTTATTTTCACCGAGAACCCCTCATAGCCAAGACTTTACCAGCAGACCTCGTTCCTGTGTTGGATGATGTTGTGCGCATGGTAAACTTTGTGACGTCACGACCTGTAAAAAAAGTTGCATATTTGCGGCTTTGTGTGAAAAAATGTGAGCGGAGCATAAAGCCTTGCTGTTTCATACGGCGCTCCGATGGTTGTCGTACGGCAAGGTGTTGGCGTGTGTATGAACTGCGAGAGGAACTTAAAGTGTTTCTGACAAAAAGGGTCCGACTATGCAAAGTTGCTTGCAAGTGATGAGTGGTGTTCAAGGCTGGCATACCTGGCAGTTGTTTTTCATCATCTAATTGAACTGAACACACAAATGCAAGGCCAAAATGAAAACCTGCTTATATTGTTAAGATAAGCTTTTTTTTCTCACATTTTCAGCTGGTGGTGTGCTGCGGGATTTTTTCAATGAAAGAAATGTGCCTTGGCTCAAAACAGGTTCTGGTGCCATAGACCACCAGAATTGGCAACCACACCACTAGCGCCCTGTTCTCCTTACTGATGAGAGCAGGTTCAATCTGAGCGCATGCGGCAGATGTGAAGGGGTCTGGAGATGCCGTGGAGAACGTTATGATGCCTGCAACATAATTAAGAATGACCGGTTTGGTGGTGGGTCAGTGATGGTCTGGGGAGACATATACCTGGAAGGAGGCACAAACCTCTACGGGTTAGTTAGAGGCACCCTGACTGCTATTAGGTATTGGAATAAGATCCTTGGACCATCCATCGTCAGAACCTACGGTGGTGCAGTGGGACCTGGGTTCCTCCTGGTCCACGACAATGCCTGACCTCATGTGGCTAGAGTATGTAGGCAGTTCCTGGAGGATGAAGGAATTGACTGGTCCCCACGTTTACCTGACCTAAACCAAATAGAACACCTCTGGGACATTATGTTTAGGTCCATCCGGCGCCGTCAGGTTGCTCCTCAGACTGTCCAGGAGCTCAGTGTTGCCCTGGCCAGATCTGGGAGGAGATACCTCAGTACACTATCCGTCATCTCATTAGGAGCATGCCCCGGCATTGTCAGGCATGCATACAAGCACGTGGGGGTCACACAAACTACTGAGAAACATTTTGAGTTGCTACAATGACCTTCTGGCAAAATAGACTAGTCGGCTGCATCATTTTTCACTTTCATTTTTGGAGTGTCTTTGATTTCCCCCCTCTATAGGGTGATAATTTTCATTTCTATCAAATTATGTGGCATCATTTTGTTACCAATACATCACCTACTTATTATCAGAAAAGATATTCAAGATCATTTTCCACCCGTTTAGATCGGATGTGTTTTCATCTAATTTTTTTGAGCAGTTTTATTTTTAATAAAATTCATATAATAAAAAAAAATCCAAAAATGCTATTTATTCATATTTATTTTTTGCATTCTAAAAAGGAGACACAACTGGCACAACAGGTTACACTGCAGACCTGATGGAGCCTCTTACCAAAAATAAAGTGCACAATGAAGAAAAATGGCTGGCCGTCCAGTGCCATGAATACCACCATTTTCCTCATCGTAGCTTTGCTCGTTTTAATGCTCAAAAGTGCTAATAGCGGACCGCTGCTTGGCTCTGTTCCGGCAAGCTTTAGCTTTAGCCACAGCGTGATTGCTGACTGTCAGTCTGACAGAACAAAAGGGGATGGTTCCTGACTTTCAGAACTTTGCAGAGGTAGATAAGATCGATGGATAAGAAATGAATAAAATCGTTCTTATATGTAATGATCGGCCAAACGGCGACTCATCCAAAATTAAGAAAATATGTGGCAATCAATCGGCATGCTTAGTAAGTATTCAGTCAAACTTTGGTTTTTGTGATTATTCCATACCAAAAGCGACTGCCTACAACAACAATGTAGGAAAACCGAAACAATTTTTCCTTAGGAAATAATGTGAATCCGATTATTCAAACACCAACAACACTGTTCACCTAGTAACACAGGTTACTAGGTGAACAGTTTATCTGACACACTTATTAGTGAGCCGGGTCAGTTTCTATAATGATGATTGTATCTGAAGTTTTAAGTAAAGTTCAAGTGGGCAATTATACTGTCCACAAACCATTTCTTATGTGGAAAAAATGATATCGTTTTTGTAAGTATGGGTTTTTGTCCCAGCTTTTGGAACAGATTAATGACAACAGCAGTTCCACTGTAAATTAAAAAACAGTCAAAAAGAGCTATGTTCTTTCCCCTTCCTCATTCAATTCAAACCATTATTACAGTACATTTTTAACATGTTGTATTAAATAAGTTTGAACATTTTGCCAAATATTCTAGTATCGCCTGCTTCCAATTTACTCTGTGGTGTACGTAAATAAAAGCCCAGCATTGATGGTGTCTACAGTCCCGCAGGCTGGATCATAGAAGTTTAAGACCCCGTCCACACGTAGGCGGGTATCTCATAAAACAAAGGTTTTTTTCAACGTTTTTGCCTGTCATCCACACGTGTCCGCAGATATACAGTACGGCACTGAAAACGAAGGTTTTCAAAACCTGCGGCCAAAGTGTGGATCTGGAGAAAACTCCGGTTATACGTTTGCGTATGGACGCAAATAACCGGAGGTTGGCGTTTCTAAACGTCAGTTCCTGCAGTGACGTCACAAACCTGAACTGTATTTACAGGAGAAACAACATGGGGCCATGCCGCACGGTGGCTGAGTGGTTAGCACATTGGCCACACAGTCAGGAGATCTGGAAGACCTGGGTTCAAATCTCCGTTGGGCATCTCTGTGTGGAGTTTGCATGATCTCCCCGTGCGTGTGTGGGTTTTCTCCGGGTACTCCGGTTTCCTCCCACATTCCAAAAACATGCATGTTAGGTTAATTGGAGACTCTAAATTGTCCAAAGGTATGAATGTGAGTGTGAATGTTTGTTTGTCTATATGTGCCCTGCGATTGACTGGCGACCAGTCCAGGGTGTACCCCGCCTCTTGCCCAAAGTCTGCTGGGATAGGCTCCAGCATCCCCGTGACCCTAATGAGGATAAGCGGTATAGAAAATGAATGAATGAATGAACAAACATGGATGCCCTCAGAAATGACGATGTTTTCTTGCCTCTAGTTAACTTTGTATTCTAAATCAACATTTATAAATAATCCTACCTCCTTGTCAGTCCACAACAACGAGCCGGGTGCCATGTTTTATGTTTTGCGGAAGTAACGAGATGACAGAGGATGATTCTGATTGGATAGAATTTGAGCGAGTTTGGCTGTGGTTTCCAATGCATTTATCCGGTTACGTGAGGATGCTTTTTTTTTTTGCTTTTTTAATACGAGGTCGTGTGCACACAATTTTTTACATAAATGGAGAGGGAGATAATGCGGTTTTAAAAATACCCTGCTACGTGTGCACAAGGCACAAGTAGGACATGCAAACACTTCATTGCAAAGATAAATTGAGTTATAGCTCTCACTAACTTAAACATGCAGAATATATCAACACAGGCCAGGAGAGAGTTGGCATGAGAGTCCACTTAAGGTTATTTGAGGCCAGAAAGTAATAAAATATTCACCCTCAGATCAGTTTGCAAACTTGACGTTAGTTGACTTTAAGGGGGCGTTGAAAAAGAGACAAGATAAAAAAAAATGGAATGGAGTAGATGGCAGCAAACTAGCATTCCTTTTCTTTCCAGCTCCATGGCTGAGGAAACAGACTGTCCTTGAGGAGGCGGCATAAATCAACAATCAGCAGCACGGGTGAAGCCGCTGGGCCGCCAGCGAAAGCATAAACCTAATTAGTTCCCTTCTTACGAGGTGTGCGTGCTCCGGGAGGCTTGGGATGAAAGCCTAATGCTAGTCGCCGAAATGGTTTCCACCAGCAGCTAATGCTAACGCTGCCCGACAAGGCAGCTGTAACGCCACTTTGCAGCAATTAGAGACTTCACTCTTCTGGGAAAAAGATATTGGAGTACGTCTGGGGGACTTGTTCTCCATTTCTGATGTCAGAGGACTTACTCGTTTTTCATCTCGCAGGCCTTCATGGATGTTGCTTTGTCCGCTGGGAACAGAAAAGGTCCTGGAAGCACACAACTGTCCAAGATGTCTGGCCTGAGATGAAGAAGTAACATACAAGGGCAACTGACTAGTCCCTCCACATTGAATAAAAGAACAAGGGCGTGTTGCACATGTGACCTGGTGGTACGTTATGCACAATATTTGTGTTTGTACTTCTGTTTATTATTTCGCAAATTGTTTTTTGCTTCATGGAGGACTTCAACCATATGGGCTGTTCTATTGATTCCAAATTGACTTAAATGTCTACAGTGTTGAATGGCAATACGTTTTGTACTTTCTGCATGCATTCTATTTAATATTAACACAACAAAAGGTGGGCTGGTGGTGAGAGTGTCAGCTTCATAGTCTGAAACTAGGAATACAGAAAATGGATGGATGGACAACAAAGCTTGAAGCCTTCTGAATGCCACTGTATGACCGAGCACAATGTAACAGCCTAATCTACATTCAAAACCGTCCTTCGGCTTTGTGTCAGGGCGGCATCCAAATTTACGTTCCACGGTCAACCTGGCAGTTCTTTCCGCGCACACACCCCCACAGTCCGTCTCATCCCACGACCCGAGCATCAACGAGAATGCAGAGCAGCGCCGTTCTTTAAGACTCCCCCCGAGAGGCCGACATCTGTTTATTAAAGTCAGCGTCGCTTTTCCATCTGAAGAGGTACACAATGGCTGAGCCTCACCAGGGAGCGGTGCAGAAATGGGAAGGGAAGGAATGAAAAAAGAAGGGGAGGGGGAGTAGAAAGAAGATGGCTAAATGACACGCAGCGTGAGCGGTTTATTAGGTTTGTGTGTTGGGCTCAGCTTGCTGGTATAACCTCATTTATTGTTACGTGACCATGTAAAAAAAAAAACATTCTTCTTTAGAATGAGGAGGAAACTGTCACCAGCAGTGTCTTAAATGGTTTTATTATACCATAATTTTACATTTAAAAATAATCAAATATGTATATATATATATGTATACACTCTTTTTGTAATAGCTTTCATTCCAGATGTGAATCTGTTTAGTATAACACCAATACTGTTATTAATTAAATACTACTCTTCTTCCAGACAATATGTCACACTTTTTACTACTTCTCTATAAGTGTAATTTACATGTTTCAAGTTCAAGTATGGTGGTGGTTGTTTTCAGGAGACACCTCGTGGCTGCAATAATCCATTGAGTTGAGCTTGTGATGCAGTTTGGCACACAAATTAAAAAGAGCATACCGGAAACTTTTTGTTACGGAATACATTCCAATAGGCTTCTGCTCGAGAGATGTTAATCTCCCAAAATATAATTGTGACTATTTCAGTGCTAGACAGTTTACCTGGTCAATGTTTACATGTGGGCCGCACGGTGGATGAGTGGTTAGCACATTGGCCACACAGTCAGGAGATCTGGAAGACCTGGGTTCAAATCTCCGTTGGGCATCTCTGTGTGGAGTTTGCATGTTCATGTGCGTGCGTGGGTTTTTTCCGTGTACTCCGGTTTCCTCCCACATTCCAAAAACATGCATGTTAGGTTAATTGGTGACTCTAAATTGTCCACAGGTATGAATGTGAGTGTGAATGTTTGTTTGTCTATATGTGCCCTGCGATTGGCTGGTGACCAGTCCAGGATGTACCACGACACTCGCCCAAAGTCAGCTGGGATAGGCTCCAGCATCACCGCGACACTAATATGGATAAGCGGAATAGAAAATTAATGTTTACATGTTGTACATTGTGTTTGGTTTATATACACTGAGGTCTATTTTGTGCTGATCTGTTTAAAAAAATAATGTTCAATAAACAAAAAATGAGCATAAAGCAAGCATTTTGTCCAGTGTATAGACACTTACTTTTCAGTGTACCTTTTCAAAGGTACACTTATGATAGATTAAAAACCGTGATTATTTACAAGTTAGGTATGGACAAAAGTGTCCTGAACATTACGACTTTATTATTAATTCATCCTTTTTAATTGGATTCATTCACTAATGTGATGTTGTTAGGAGCAGCGTCATAAAAAAAAACTAAACTCTTGCTCTGCTGATAGCGCCATCATCAATACCGGCAAATACCACTTATAGTCCAGTGGAACTTATATTACAGACCAACTTATAGTCTGGAAAATACGGTACTGGTATCCCTGCAGGTTTCCTCTACAATTTCATACATTTTTAAATGTAACATATTTATTTATTAACTTGTTTATCCAATAGTACTATGTGACTAGTGCAAAACACTATTTGACACAAACCTAAATGTAATTTGATGCTTGATTTAGAGTAATAACAATACAGAATAAAATAACAATTTCAATGTTTTTGTTGTACTGTGGAAATCTGTCCTGTATAAACAGTAAACATTCAGAGCCCATGGTTATCAAATCTACTTTGGCCAAAAGAACGGCAAGGTGAGCTATGTGACTGCAAACATTTTAACTGTACTTTATTTTTTTATCTCCATCTCCACTCACATAAGTCATGGAATGACATGTGAGCGATCACACACTCTGGCATTGACAACCTTAGCCTGAGACAATCAGTTGATGGCATATTTTATGGACTACAGCAGGGGTGGGCCACTTGATACCGGGTCGCCTGAGAAACAATTAACTATTTCTGATTTATGTATTATCTGAGTCTGAACAAGCTTTTGTTTTGAAAAACGACCAGATTCTCTCGGTTACGTCTCGGACATCTTTGGAAAGTTTCTTTGCAAAGGAGAAAAGGCTCAACGAAGAGACAGGGGAAGAGCCTATGACTTCCAAAAAGAGAACGTTTTTAACAGACAATACCAGGAGTCCTACTTGAAATATGGATTCATAGCGGTGGTGGTACCAACATACCAAGCCCACTCTGCATAATAAGCGGAGAATGGCTCTCCAACAAGGAAATGAAAACTGCTCTGGTACTAGGAGACCAAGCACCCCGGATTAAAAGAAAAGCCCCTGGTATGTTTTGAAAGAAAAAACCAGGACAGAAGATGTTGGCCACTACATCAGTAAATGGAAACATCCTACTTGGTGGCAAACTGTATCGATTTGGCATTATGGTGAGTTCAAATCTCTCTTTATCGCTCTTTCTTTAGCAATATTTAGCACTTTCGGCACCCCCCTTACAACTCCTCACCGGTCCGTGGCAAAATTGTCAGGCGCTGAGTGGTCCGCGGTGATAAAAAGGTGGACTACAGTATTTTTCGTTGTCTCTACAATAAGGCTATGTTCACACTGCAGGGTAGGATTCCCAAATCTGATTTTTTCTGTGATTGTTCAGGTTACCAAACAAATGCGACTTCTAATGTGAACGTAATAGGCCCAGAAAGTGACATGCATGCGCAGAAGAACGACATTGCTCGTATTTCCCTGTGTTTACGGAAGTAAAGACTGCTGCGATACCGTTGAATTCATTTCTGATTCGATACTGGGTAAAATTCAGGCTGGTATTGCCGATACCAATTCAATAGTGTACAGTATTTAAAATCATAGCAAAAAGAATACAAGACCTCATAGTCATTTATTCATTTATATTAATCCCTGAAGTATATTGAGGTATTGGGATTCCACTTTAGAGCGCTGGTATTGGAGATTGGAGAATGCGAAGGAGCAGCGGTTCTACTCCGAGTTTCTCCCGGATGACAGTGCTTCTCACCCTATCTCTAAGGGAGAGCCCAGCCACCCTGCGGAGAAAACTCATTTCGGCCGCTTGTACCTGCGATCCTGTCCTTTCGGTCACTACCCAAAGCTCATGACCATAGGTGAGGGTAGGAACGTAGATCGACCGGTAAATCGGGAGCTTTGCCTTTTGGCTCAGCTCTCTTTTCACCACGACAGATCGGTGCAGAGTCCGCATAACTGCAGACGCCGCACCAATCCTCCTGTCCATCTCACGTTCCATACTACTAATACTACTACTCCTACTAAAATAATAATAAAAAACAACATTCATTTCAAGACGTGACATAATGGACACATTTTCCCCTAGTGAGGGCAAGCCAGCATGTGTATGTTTGAGGGTTGTAGTTGCCCGGGCAACGTGGGGACATCGTTTTTATCTCCAAAGCTCCCGCAGTGAACAGCATAACCTTAAATAGACTTTGTTTATCCATCATTGACCGGCGGGCCGAGCCACTGCTCATCAGCTAGTGTGCTAGTGCAAAAGCGATGATCAAACGTTTGCATTATTACGTGGCAGTGCGAGTCGATGCAAGTAAAAACACACGGAAAGAAAGAATGTAGCCGTGCAACAATTAGGCGGAGGAAATAGACACGCAAGAGAAGCAGTGACAGTTTAAACATTAGCAGGTTACATACCAGGAAAGCTACCGTACTCTCTCTTACAAGCAACACAATTTGTGACCTGGACCTGCAAAAGGTTGCTCTCCAACTTGTTGCTAGGCAGAATTCAGTTCAATTATAAAGCTTATGCCACAGTCATGACCACATTCAGCTGCATAGATGGCAAAAAAAATTCATGCAGTGCCAAAAAAGGTATAGGCACTTTTAAATTATTTGTTATTATTAATTATTTTGGGCAAAGTTTACTAAAATATAGTTTAATCAAATATAAAAATATGTTATATTGCAATATATATATATAATGTACTGTATTTTACAGAATTGTATTTATTGACCTTTGTATTTGTATTTATATAATCTATCATACAGTACAATAAATATTTACGTATGGTTTGTTTGTGATTTTATTTTGTATTCATTATATACAATTTTATTACAGGAAAAAAGTCAACATCAATAAACAAATGAAAAATGAAAAAATATTCTGTTAAATTTGAAATGTTTTGAAAACACCAAAAAGTGTGCCATCTGATAAATCCAGTGGGGCAGCCCAATTAGCAGAAAAAAATATTATAGAGGTGGCCCAAAACTGTTTCCAAACCTATAAGCCACAATGAAAAAAACTAAAATCTATCATATTCAAATATTAAAATCTAAAAAGAGCGTAGCTCATTATAACCAATGTTTTTGATTGCAGCAATAACAGGCAATGATTAGTCTAACAGCCTCATTTTGTCTCATAAAAATTCAAGAAGGATTTTTATTTTATTTTATTGGTTATACGAGATGATTTTCACATGCATTGTAATTACTGCCAAGTACCCACCACGTGAAGGTTGAATTATCATAAATTTCAAGGCAATCACCAGACAGGCGGCTGGGATTCATTAAAGCCACAACAATAAAAGTTAAAAATGATTCGCTCCACGGGGCTCCAAATCTAAACATTATAATCATTTTTTATTTTTCATGCTCAGACTCAATGACATGATCTGTAATTTTACCCAATAAAAACACAGTTGGGGAAGGTGGAGATGGCATCCAAGGGGGAGTCCTTACAACACACGGAGCGCTCCAGTAAACAATGAGAAAAGGTGGAGATGTTGCCAATCTCATCTACAAACACCTGGGATTCATAACACACGCTCACACGTTATTACTCTCCAGTAGGAATGCAATATTCACAGCAGCATTTGGATGTATTTGATGCCTTGCTGCGCTGCGGCATAAACTTAGTTGACCACAGTTTATCTAGCTTACGTAAAACAATCTATGGACACACGGGAACTGATCAGGACTTAAAGCAACACTCTGGAACACTTTGATCTTACAAAAGCAGCTCTGACTTCATGATGATACGCTGTCATGTAATTACAGCAGCCATATAGTTGTCATAGCAACTGTAGCCCTAATGTAGTTTAGGGGTGCAAATCGTCATTTATTGGAGATTTAGTGATGGGAGTTTTAGATATAAAGCAAACATTATGTGTTACAATACAATACAATATCAAATCAATTTCATCACAGAGTATTTTAATGAAAAAATTACTTGTGTACTTGTATTTTTTTTTTTTTTTTACTTTAACAGAAAACAATGTAATGGTAATGGTTGCATATACATGACATTGGAACACATCCCTTAATAGAATTGACAGTTCCACATGTCCAAAAGGGGTAGGAAGAAGCAAAGCTAATTTAATCCTACCCCCGTAGGCTCTCCCCTATTTCAATACATTTGTACACTTCCTGCAGTTACTAAGTTTCAATGCATAAATAAGGTCATGTGACAGTGTGTTGAATAGTAATGTCCTTATCATGACAAATAACTTATATTGCAGTCCTGATGGATGATAATTGTAATAAATAAGAATAGTAATGAATTGATTATACACAATTGTAACAGAACATGTTGCTTCCTGTTTGCCAATTCAATTAACCCAATTCAGAAATAACCCGCTGATTCCATACCTTTCCAATTTTGTAGTTAAGATGTTGTGATTGATTGTATCAAAAGCTTTTGTCAAATCCATGAATACTGCGGCTGTGCACTTTTTATAATCTATAGCGCTCGTAATTTCCTCTGTGACTTTAATCAGTGCCATAGAAGTGGAAATATTTGCTTTGTATTTGTATTGGCTGTTCGCAAGTTTGGCATTCTTATTGAGGAATTTGTCCAACCTATGCTTGGATAACTTTTCGACGAGGTTGGAAAATTGTGGTAATAATTAAACTGGTCGGTAGTTTGTGAACTGATGTTCTGCGATCTCATTGATAACCATTTTTATCGTTTCCATTCCAATTCCATTACAATCAGTTGATGTTTTTGGTTTACATTTACGTACAATGTCAATGATTTCCTCTTTGGTCACATCAGTGAGCAACATGGAGTTAGGGTTCCTGTCTATAGTCTCCTTCTCTTCCTCCACTCACCAGGATTTTGGGATTTCCTCTTCCAGATTTGGTGCAATAATTACAAAGTAGTTATTAAACTTCTCAGCTACCTCCCTCATATCATCATTATTAACATTTACAACTGTGACGTCAATCAGTCTCTGGTGTACCCCACTTCCTGCCCGAAGTCAGTTGGGATAGGCTCTAGCATACTCGCGCCCTAACGAGGATAAGTGGTAAGGAAAATGGATGGATGGATGGACAACTGTGACGTATTAAGAGTATTTAAAAAAAAACAAAAAAAACATATGCCTACTCCTATAGGTAATTAACCTGCTGTATTTGTGAGACTGAAGGTTTAACATTTATTATGTTAAATGCATTTTTTTTCCTGTTCTCTGTTCAGGGCTAACCTGCAATTTTCCAGATTTAGCCTTTACTTACTCACCTGCCAGGCATACCAGGCCATGCCTGTTTGTTCTTCCACACTAATTGAGAACTCTAATAGTGGAGGCCACTTGTCACAGGGTTCTACAGCAAGCTCCTCGGAACAGTGAGGAAAACAATGGTGGAGTCAAGAGATAGCTCATTAGTCAAAAGTATTTACAAAAAATATTTACAGTAATGAAACAACAGTACTTCATCTACTGTGTTCAGGCTCAACACTATTTTCTTGTAGTATAATGCACAGTTCCAAATGTGCAACCATCAATTAACAAAATAACACACACCACATTATTCCTCTAACACATTCTTCTTCTTCTTGCAACTGCAATTTGCAAAAATGTAACAAAAATATATCTAATTAAATGTCATCGTTCCAGAGCCAATAAACATGTACTTTGTCGTTTAATATAGAAAATGGAACAGTGGTTGTTTTGCAGTGCTTTGAGGATACCTTAGAAGGTCTCTGGTGACATGTGGTATGTTTGACAATGGATGCCACAAACACGCTGTGGTAAGTTGTGCATGTGTGCCTGTTTTCCTCGTCTCCCGCCTCCACTCAGCTTTGATTTCAGCACCAGCGGCCTGAACGGCCTTTTGTCAGTCTCTTAGTGTCAGTGGGTGGAGGCGGGTTTGCTAGCATACACACAGAGTGCAGATGGGTGTATCATTGTGAGGAGCGATGCAAGGAAACATAGAAACTAAATTAGCAAACAGCAATAGATTGTCTTATATTTTTTATATTTTCTTCATTGTATCTTAAAAGTAACAAACCTTTGCGTCATCTCATCTTGTGACACCCATAGTTTTTAACGTTAGTGCCATTTAGACATTAAGTAACACTCCTATAGTCACCTTTGCACTCTTCTCAGGAAGCTGAGGTACTTTTCAACGGGCACTCATGAAGACCTTTTATCCTGAAACAATTTATTAATGAATACATTATTGAAAAAACATATGAGACTGAAGCCACAAAATTTGAAGCCTAATGTGAGAAGGGATGACTATATTCCTGTTCATTCCCACCAATTCTCAAAGATGTATGACATCGATGCTAGCGCCACTGTTCAGAGTATTTTCCAACTTTGTCGTACAATAAAATAACACAATTTTAAGATCATGACGACTAGTATTGGCATGTGCATTAGCATGACTTCCTCAGCTTGCCTAGGTTTCACAGATTTTAATCTTCCCATGGTTTTTGATCCTGAAACCAACTTTTCCCGATATCCCTGATGCAATTCAGCAGCTTTAAATGTATGCCCCCAAGGCTATGATAGGGCTAGGACTACAGTTACCATGGCAACCCTACTTTTTCCTCTGAAAAAGTAGGGTTGAGGGTGGGGGCACTGCTTGGCAGCTGAACTCCCCCCTGGTAAAAGTAGTGCAGCGGGTAGAGAGAAGTTACATAATGATGCTGGCACGCGGATGACTGCTCATTAGTCGTTTGCAATTAATCACCATGTTGGTTTCATTGATAAGTGTCATGTTGAGAAATGAACATGATGTATGAGTTTCAGGGTTGATCATTGGTTGTGTTTTTAAGTACTCTAGTAGGTATCTAACTCTGAATTCTTCATATTAGACTGTTTTAATTAATTCCGACAAAACAAGATCATAACAACAATAAGGACTCTGACAATTTGTCCTGTGGGCCACATTTTTTCTTATTCTGTATATAATGACAAGTCAAGGCCATGCCATACCTCATCATAATAAAGTTATAAATTAAGTCAAAAATAAAAATGTGAAAGGTGTGAAGTTGTTCATTGCTCTGTGTGCATCACATGGACAAATAAGTAAATTTGATGATTATTTTGCAGATTAAGAGCTCATAATCTTGAAGATTTCATTCATATCGGTCAAATAAGGCTTTATCGTTGGTTGTATGTATTTTTGTATTTCAGACACTGCTTCATCATGATTGTTAAAATTTACCCTTCAATTTGGTAATAAATTAATATGCAGATTGAATCCACAGCCATCATGAGTGGACGAAAAAGTGAAGCTGATATACAAGCCATTCGAACGGAAGGATGCCAACATCACATTGGAATAAGATATGTAGGATGATTACCTACTTACCTATCGGTGCCGATGTCAAATTTGATTTAAAATTAGACCATGCAAAATACACATTTTTGATCCAGAAATACTAAAAAAAATAATGAATCAATTCATAATGTTAAATTATTAATATAAAAATGTTTTTAAGAGTGCAGGAGGTGGGGGGCACTCTTCTTCAGGTCAATTGTCTGTAGGGGTATGTGACTAAGAAGTTTGGGAACCACTGCTTTAGGACATAGCGCTTCAAAATTTCCAGCTACACTCTATCATGATTGATATACTGTATTAATTCATAAATCATGCTGTTTTGTAGGTGAATATGGCCTGCTATTAGTCAAAGAATATGCATATTTAAGCAAATTGTATGTAAATTCTGCCTAAATCAAGCATTTTCAAGTATAAAATGGCTAAATCAACTAAAATACAACTATAAGGCATTCAGTAGACACATTCGAAGATGTTGTAATAATGCATAGTATTCTACACTGGTTACAAAGTGTCTGTTAATGTTAGCTGCTACAATAATGTTCAGTGAGACACACAAGCACCAGACTTGATTGCCAGAACCGTAGGCTTTTACTGCAGGTGTGAATTATCTCACGATGCACAAAAATCCCTATAGGGACTGCTGTAACCCACGACAAGCCAAAAACTCAACTATGAACCCCTGACGTCAATTCTTGTATACACCCCCCAACCCCCACTGAGCTCCCTTAGCACCAGAACATATTTACAGCAAATCTCCATTTGCTGTATCTCCATTTGCAATCTGGGTTCAAATCTCCATTGGGCATCTCTGTGTGGAGTTTGCATGTTCTCCCCGTGCGTGTGTGGGTTTTCTCCGGGTACTCCGGTTTCCTCCCACATTCCAAAAACATGCATGTTAGGTTAATTGGTGACTCTAAATTGTCCAAAGGTATGAATGTGAGTGTGAGTGTTTGTTTGTCTATATGTGCCCTGCGATTGACTGGCGACCAGTCCAGGGTGTACCCCGCCTCTCGCCCAAAGTCTGCTGGGATAGGCTCCAGCATCCCCGTGACCCCAATGAGGATAAGCGGTATGGAAAATGAATGAATGAATGAATGAATGTATCTGAGTACGTGTCCTGCCTTTATGGTGTTCAATATGATTGCGGGAATTGAGATTAATAAAAAAACATCTGACAGGCTTGATGAAGTCACGTTGGTGGCATGTTTTTAATCAAAGCAAGGAGACACACAGGGTAAAGTGAGGGTGTTTTAACACAGCGCCAGACGACCAGAGTGTGAACTCATTTGCTATGACTGATAAGACTTAATAGAATAGCATCACTTTGGCAAGGGAGCTCTGAAGAAAGGCCGAAATAAAAAGGACGACAGGGATATCCTGTCTTAATCTAGTGTAAATTTTTCATCTGGGATGAAATAGAGAGCGCGCCGATACCTGTCTGGCATCTTAGTGCGACGATAGCGCTATAATGAGATGGATATCTCACTCTGATCGCTGTAATGAAGCCAAAAAAAACTACAGATCTAAGCAGCAGTTTATCAGGAGAGCACAATCAATTTAAAAAAAAAAAAAAACTTGACTCGCACCATGCTGGTAGGCTGCTAAAAATGGGAATAAAAAATATAACATTTTTTAGCTTTCTATGATGAGCTGAGGGAGGTCTCATGTACGGTGTCGCAAAGCGTCCATAAAGGCTGATTAGACTGAAAGCCGAGGGCAACACTCTCAAAGTGCTGTTGACAAGCAGCCCTGAGAGCTCGGACTCACTCTATTAATAGTCTAGCTGGCTTGCCCAGAAAATGATTAGAGATGGTGATGGCCTGCATTGCAATAAATTTAAACCTAAGTGCAGTAGATGGAGGAGCCTTATGAGAAAGCAGAGTGCAAGCTCACGCTGTATTTGCTCTCTCCCGGTTGACATCAGCACAACTTGAAAGGGCGTATATTCAAGAGAACACCCTTGATTAAAGAAAAAAGAGCTTTTCATGGCAATATTGATATGTGTACCCATACTTCCAGCTTGCATTTATGCAACACAGAAAGCCTTTCTTCAGGTCTGAAAAAACAATACAGAGGAACCTCCGTTTCCGTGATTAATCGTTCAAAAGTCCATCCATCCATCCATTTTCTATACCGCTTATCCTCACTAGGGTTGCGGGGATGCTGGAGCCTATCCTAGCAGAGTATCTGTCTAAAACCAAATCATATAACATTTTAAGAAACGCTGTAAATCCAAAATTATCCACTCCAGACATCAATACATGTTAACACAAAGTACTTTTAATATAGAGCAATTATAGGTTTACATACAGAAAAACACTGGAAAACTTGTTGACAAAGACTGCAACGAGGAAGTGGCAAAGAAAGAGAGAAGAAGAGAGGCCCACAGACAACACCTTTGTATTCTGCTACAAGTTATTAACTATATTCGTTAGTGACTCTCACCTTTGTTACCTTGTAAATTTTGCTGGCTCCACTGTTGGTTATTTTGCAGCCATGATCAAAAAAAAAAAAAAAAAAAAAGGAGAGTGTAACTTTTAGTTTGCAAAGAACAACAGCACCGACCAATGATGGCGTCACAGAAGGAGCTGCCAGAGCTAGGGGACAATGACTTCTGGCTCTGGCTTCCAGCATGCGAACAGGCTAGCATGTTTTGTAACAAAAACACGCTGCAAACAGAGTTGCACTCACACAGTGTATTAATTACGCGTCAAGAGTGAGGGACTAACGCAAGGTGCCAAAAGTAAAATGAAAGTTTGTTACTTGTAATCTTGTTCAATAACCAAGACAGTATATGAGAACCGAAGCAAAATTTTAGCAGAAATATCTAAATAAAAAGCGGTGTTCAAAAACAGGTTCCACTCACTGTAATACACATGCCACAGCACTGGTTCTATCATTTGTAAGTCACACAATTTTATTCATGCAGTGCCAATTCACATATTAATAAAAACCAACGTAACGCCACATGAGCAAGCACTTTATTGACAGAGGCAAGGAAAAAAAAACCTGAAAGAAAGAAATCTCAAACCGAACTGCGTGTGGATCTCAGTATGACATCACACGCAGTAGCTCCAATGTGAACCATCAGCCCCATATGCTGCATATACTGTAAGACTGGCCAGTGTCCAGGGGACTTCCTCGTATTCCCACCCCAGCAGCCCCCGTCGCATGCCTCAGCCTAATGCGATTAGGAGCATCGACCTACAAGGAGATGGGACCAGTTAGTCCGCTGTCTGGGCCCTGAAGCAAGATGACCACAGTACCGATGCTATTATCACTACTGGACTGTTGACCCTAAGTACTTAAAATCCTCCACCTTCTTTATCTTTTCTCCCTGTAACCTCACTTGTCCACCTGAGTCCCTCTCATTTACACACATGTACTCCGTCTTGCTGCGGCTAACGTTCACCTTTCCAGGGCAAACCTCCACCCCTCAACCTTCTCCTCCACCTGTTCCCTGCTCTCACTACATATCACAATGTCATCTGCAAAAAAAAAAAACAAAGAAAATACAAAAAAAACATAATCGTAAGCCTGTCCATCACCATAGCAAACAACAAGGGGCTCAGAGCTGATCCCTGATGGAGTCCCACCTTTACTCGGAACTCCTCAGTCACACCTGCAGCACACCTCACTACTGTCTTACAGTCCTCGTACATGTCCTGCACCGCTCTAACATACTTCTCTGCCACTCCAGAATTCCTCATACAATACCACAGTTCCTCTCTGGGCAACCTGTCATAAGCTTTCTCCAGATCTACAAAAACACAATGCAGCTCCCTCTGACCTTCCCTGTACTTCTCAATCAACATCCTCAAAGCAAATACTGCATCTGTTGTACTCTTTTTTGGCATAAAACCGTACTGCTGCTCACAAATGCTCACGTTTGCCCTTAGTCTAGCTTCAACTACTCTTTCCCTTCATTGTATGGCTCATCAGCTTTATTCCTCTGTAGTTGCCACAATTCTGCACATCTCCCTTGTTCTTAAAAATGGGCACCAGCACACTTCTCCTCCATTCCTCAGGCATCTTCTCATTATCTAAGATCTTGTTAAACCACCCAGTCAGGAACTCTACTGCCACCTCTCCTAGACACTTCCATACCTCCACAGGTATATCATCAGGACCGAGTGCCTTTCCAATCTTCATCCTCTTCAGTACCCTCCTAACTTCTTCCTTAGTAATCTTTGCTACTTCCTGGTCCACAACAGTCACCTCTTCTACTCTTTGTTCTCTCTCACTTTCCTCATTCACCAACTCTTCAAGGTACTCTTTCCATCTTCCCATGACACTACTGGCACCTGTCAATACCCTTCCATCCCTATCCTTCATCACCCTAATCTGCTGCACGTCCTTCCCATCTCTGTCCCTCTGCCTTGCCAACCTGTATAGATCTTTCTCTCCCTCCTTGCTGTCCAACCTAGCATACAAGTCATCATAAGCCCCTTGTTTGGCCTTTGCCACCTTTACTTTCACCTTACGCTGCATCTCTCTGTACTCCTGTCTGCTCTCTTCAGTCCCCTCAGTGTCCCACTTCTTCTTAGCTAACCTCTTACTCTGTATACACTCCTGCACCTCCTCATTCCACCACCAAATCTCCTTATCTACTTTCTTCCAGATGACACACCAAGTACTCTCATACCTGTCTCCCTGATCACAGTAGCTGTAGTTGTCCAGTCGTCTGGAAGGACTACCTGGCCACCCATAGCCTTTTTCAACTCCTTCTTAAAAGTGACGCAACACTCTTCCTTTTTCAGCTTCCACCATTTCGTCCTCTGCTCTAACTACTGAAAAACTACTCTGTAACAAATGTATAAATAAGAAGTACTTACTCAAGGACAGCCAATAGGAATAAAAAAGCTAACATTTAAACTTTGACAGCACTAATCAAAATAACCGAGGACATATTTATGGATTATTTATGGATGCATTCAAAACAATTAATCAATATCGTAACTAATAAACTAGAACGGTATGAAATCAGAAGGCCAGTTATAAACTGGGTAAAAAGCTACTTAGCAAACAGTAAGCAATATGTGAAGCTAGCAGAATTACCATCTGCAAGTTTGAATATAACTTGCGGCATACCCTAGGGGTCAATACAGGGACAAATCTGAAAAGACGCAAAAGACCTAAAGGTAGTATTATTTGCAGACAATACTACTTCATTTTGTTCTGGCAAAACTATGAATGAGCTAACAAAAAAAGTTAAAAAGTCAATGATGGTTTGATAAAAACATATTATTCCTCAACCTATTATTCCTTAAGTAAAACTAAAATAATTTGGCTATTTGGCAATAGCAGAAAGGGCTTGCGCATATACAAAAGAAGGGCAAATTGAAGGAAAGAGAAAAAATATATTTGTAGATGACAAAATGAGTTGAAAATCCCACATTAAGAATATACAACATAATATAACAGAGTGGCAAAGAAATACTTCAGTTCTAAATAACACAAAATTTGCTCTGGAACAAAAATCCCTCCATGCTTTTTATTGTTCTCTGGTTTTACCGTACATTACCATATCACATGGAGATATGGAGAAAGAAACCCTTTAAAATGGTACACTTCACTCGCTAAATGTGCAACAAAAAAGCTCAGTTATAATAATCCATTATGCCACGTATTAACAGACCAACCCTGCTTCTTAAAATCACAAATATTAAAATTTGCTGACCTCGCAAACCTTAAAGAAGCTTAAAGAAAACAATAACCTGCTACCCCAAAACAGAGAGGAGAAATATGACCTAAGAGAGAAATAAACTGAAAAACAACACTAAAAACCTTCAGCATATTAAATTATGGAATGGATTGAGAAAATAACTCAAACAATGCAATAAAATGAGCCATTTCAACAAGCAGTACAAGCAGTCGATGTTTACAAAACAACAAAAGAAGAGTCCAGAACCACCATGTACATACAGTGCTATTTCTAATCACTCTTGCACTTACTTATTTCTCATTTCTTAGGACTACTTGAAGTATCACTTTGTCTAACAAACAACAAAGTATTTATCTGTCATCTATTAACTTTTCATCACTAGTTGTTATATATTATCAGTGCTACCTTTGTTATCATTATATCATAACCCAACAACACCTACTGTGTGACACCGCCTTATCATTTTCTTCAGGCATTTCGATTTGTTTTTTTATTTCATTTATTAATTCATTCATTCATTTTCCTACTCCTTTTTGAACATGTGGAACTGTGCATTGTGATGTATTCCAATGTAAACTGTATGCATGGTCAAAATAAAATTACTTACAATTGCCAAGCAAATGGCAAAAAATTTATGTTTTTGACACAAGTAACGCACAAGTAGTGCGCTCCCTTTTGCTTCCATTGCTTTAATATAAGGCTGTAACCATTATTTTAATAATAAACTAGGCAGTGATTTTTTTTTTCCTATTAGTTGACTAGTGAAATGATATTTGCTTATATGATCTGCTGTGTACGTTTGAGACCATTACTTGATTTAAACTCGTTGTCAAAACCTATTATAGTAAATTGTAACAAAAAAAACATATTACTGAGGAACAATGGTTTTACTTTATTAGACAAAAATGCTGTATAAATGCTGCAAAAATAATTGTGTGTATGCCTCATTTGATCGTTGGCTAAAGCTAATGCAACCTTTACACAAATTTTGCCTCTGCATTGTCCTGCATTTTGCCATTTGTCATTTAGACCGTACACCTTAAAAGCAAGTGTGCACTATATTTATGGATAGGTTATGCATTCCTAACCAAGAATAGAGCTCACTGGCACAAAATGCCACGCTCTTGTTTGACTTAGGTTTTTGTCACTACCACTTTCCGCATCCATAAAGCAGTCATCGCATTATTTAGTCCCGGTTTGTCCCACGTAGCAGGCATAACCCCTATCTTCATTAAATCCTCATTGGAGGGACATTCAAGGGGCCCTACTACACTTTAAACTCCAGAGAAGAAGCTCTCATTGCAAAAAGAAAATGTGTCTTTATTACCTCGCAGCTGTAGTACTAGTACTTCTTGCCCAAAGCCAGGAGAAAAAAATCAATAAGAAAGAAGAAGAAATAACTAACTAGAAAACAGAAACACCGAGAGAACCGAGTGATCGTAGGAGCTATGTTATCGAGGCTATATGCCCCTGGTAGGGTCTCCCAAGGCAAACAGGTTCTAGGTGACGGGCCAGACTAAGAGTGATTCAGAAGACCCTTATGATTAAAATCAAGAGGAGTGACTGCAACTTGCGCGGACGTGGGACACCGGGGTCTCACCCTGAAGCCAGGCCTAGGGTAGGGGCTCGCAGGCGAGCGCCTGGTGGCCGGGCCTTCACCCGCAGACCCACCACCTGCAGGGCCAGCATAAGGGTCCGGTGCCATGCAATTTGGGTGGTGGTCGAAGGCGGATGTCCGGGCGACCTGGTCTTGGCCGGCCAAATCTGGTTCTTGGGACATGGCATGTCACTTCTCTGGTGGGGAAAGACCCCGAGCTTGTGAAAGAGGCTGAGACATTCCGACTAGATATAGTCGGACTCACCTCAACCCACAGTTTGGGCTCTGGAACCAACATTCTTGAGAGGGGCTGGACCTTGTTCTACTCGTGAGTTGCTGCAGGGAAGAGGCGGCGAGCTGGGGTGGGCTTATTAATAGCCTCTCGGCTTGGTGCCTCTGTGTCTGAGTCATCCCCGTTGAACGAGAGGGTTATTTCCCTACGCCTTCGGGCTGGGAAAGGGTCCTGACTGTGGTTTGCGCGTACAAGTCGAACAGCAGTTCAGAGTGCTTCAGATGGGTGCTGAGATCACCCCATCTGGTGACTCCATAGTTCTACTGGGAGACTTAAATGCCTGTGTGGGTAATGACAGTGTGATTTGGAGGGGCGTGGTTGGGAGGAACGGCCTCCCTGATCTCAACACGTTTGGTGTGTTGTCGCTGGACTTCTGTGCGAACCACAGTTTGTCCATAACAAACACCATGTTCGAACATAAGGATGTCCATGAGTGCACTTGGCACTAGGAAACCCCTGGTCAAAGGTCTATGATCAACTTTGTGATCGTATCATCAGACCTGCGCCCGCATGTTCTGGACCCACGGGTGGAGAGAGGGGCTGAGCTGTCAACTGATCACCACCTGGCGGGGAAGGGTGCCGGACAGACCTGGCAGACCCAAACGCGTAGTGAGGGTGTGGTGGGAACGTCTGGCAGAGTCTCCCGTTCGTCAAGTCTTCAACTCTCATCTCCGGCAAAGCTTCGCCTGCATCATGAGGGTGGACTGGGATATTGAGTCCAAATGGGCCATATTCCGTGCCTCCATTGCTGAGGCAGCCAGTCGTAGTTGTGGCCGCAAGGTGGTCGGTGCCAGTCGTGGCGGCCAAACCCGAACCCGATAGTGGACACCGAGGGTTATGGCTGCCGTCAAGCTGAAGAAGGAGTCCTATCGAGCATGGATGGCTTGCGGGACTCCCAAAGCAGCTGACAGGTACTGGCAGGCCAAACGCCACGTGGCTCCGGCGTTGGTAGAGGCAAAAACCCGGGTGTTGGAGGAGTTTGGTGAAGCTATGGAGCACGCCTTTTGGTCGGCCTCGAAGAGGTTCTGTCAAACCATCCGACACCTCAGAAAGGGGAAGTGGTCCCTAGTTCACACTGGTTACAGTGCGGATGCGGGCTTGCTGACCTCGATTGAGGATAAAGTTGGTCGGTGGAAGGAATACTTTTAGGCCATTCTAAATCCCACTGTCATACCTTCCGTAGAGGAAGCAGAGTTTTAAGACACGTTCGCGGACATTTCTATCACCGTGGCTGCGGTATTTGCCCTAATGGCAAAGTTCCAGGAGTAGACGAGTTTCTCCCTGAAGTCCACAAGGCTCTGGATGTTGGAGGGCTGTCTTTGTTGACACGCCTCTTCAACATCGCATGGAAGTCGGGAAAAGTACCTCTGGAATAGCAGACTGGGGTGGTGGTCCCCATTTTTAAAAAGGGGGACCGGAGGGTGTGTTCCCATTATAGGGGGATCACACTCCTCAGCCTCCCTGGGAAAGTCTACTACAGGGTGCTGGAGAGAAGGGTACGACCGTTAGTCGAACCTCGGTTACAAAAGTTGCAATGTGGTTTTCGTCCAGGTCACAGAACACTGGACCAGCTCTACGCTCTTGCAAGGGTACTGGAAGGTATGTGGGAGTTTGCCCAACTACGTGTCTACGTGTGCTTTCTAGACTTGGAAAAGGCATTCCACCGTGTCCCTCGTGTTGTCCTGTGGGGGGTGCGCCGTGAGTACGAGATTGGTGGTCCGCTACTACGTACTACGTACCATTCTGTCCTTGTACAATCAAGAGCCTGGTTCGTATTGCCAGAAGTAAGTCGAGGTTGTTTCCAGTGAACGTTGGCCTCCGCCGAGGCTGCACTTTGTCACCAATTCAGTTCATAACCTTCATGGACAGAATTTATGGCGCAGCCAAGGCGTTGAGGGAGTCCAGCTTGGTGACCTTAAGATCTCGCCTCTGCTATTTGCAGGCGATGTGGTCCTTATTGCCTCATCAGGCTGTGACCTTCAACGTTTACTGGAGCGGTTTTCAGCTGAGTGCGAAGCTTCTGGCATGAGACTCCGCACCTCCAAATTCGAGGCCATGGTTCTCAGACGGAAACGGGTGGACTGTACCCTCCAGGTTGGGAGTGAGATCTTGCGTTCGGTGGAGGAGTTCAAGTATCTTGGGGTCTTGTTCACGAGTGAGGGACGGTTGGAGTGCAAGGTCGACAGACGGATCGGTGCAGCGCCAGCATTAATGTGGTCACTGTACCGGACCGTCGTGGTAAAAAGAGAGCTGAGCCGGAAGGGAAAGCTCTCTACTTACAGATCGATTTACGTCCCCTCCCTCACTCATGGTCATGAGGTATGGGTCACAACCGAAAGAACGAGATCGCGGATACAAGCGGCGGAAATGAGTTTCCTCCGTAGAGCCCCGTAAGATATAGGGTGAGGAGCTCGGCCATCCGGGAGGAGCTCAGAGTAGAGCCGCTGCTCCTTCACATCGAGAGGAGCCAGTTGAGGTGGCTCGGGCATCTCGTCCGGATGCCTCCGGGGTGCTTTCCTGGTGAGGTGTTTCGGGCATGCACCGGCCGGGAGAAGGCCCCGGGGAAGATCTTGGACACGCTGGAGGGACTATGTCTCACAGCTGGCTTAGAAACGCCTTGGTGTCCCCCCGGTTGAGCTGGAAGAGGTCGCCGGAGACCGGCAAGTCTGGACTTTCCTACTGAAACTTCTGCCCCCGTGACCCGGACCCGGATAAGCGGAAGAAAATGGAATGGAATGGAATAAAAAACAGAAACAGAAAGTACGGAAAATGTGGAGGAGGGAATGGCTGACTACAAGACATCACTTAGGGCATTATGATCAGTTTTACTTCCTAAATAGAACTACCAATGTTTGGGCGCTGTGGGCTGTGATTCATGCTACTACAAATATAAGGTATGTGACTTGCTTTCATACACACAGACCGCAGTGTTTGATTCATTTCTGTGCTAAAAATGCCTAATATTTCGAAATTTTCTTTGCGCCCTGCACAGTTTACATACACTTCACACCCGTTAAGATCAAATGTGCTCATTGGCATGCAGGCGCAAGCGCGGACCACTGCAATGACAAAATGTGCACATGTCAAGGTGGCTGTACCTCGGCGAAGGTGGAATTGTGATTGCCGTGTTTTTGTTTCAGGTGGTCATGCATAGCAGGAATGTTGCCGTGAAACATTCAGTTCGGCTTTCCAAGGTTCACATATGACCCTCATTCACTTATTGAGTCTACTTATCTGCAGTACCTGCACTTCTTTCTCCTCACTTGCCATTTTTTATTTCTACTTCCTACTTTCACGCGTCTTCACGCAGTCTATTAATTTTCTTATCCAACACTTTGGCAATAACTAATTTCCGTTGACTAATTTTTATAATTGATATTATGTCAACTTATTGTTGCAGCCCTACTTTATCAATTAGTTACACACAAAATTGTTCTTAATAAATTATTACACATATTTCTAAATGTTGCTCACTGGTGAAAAGTTTAGGTTTTTCTTCATGAAAAGAGTCTCCACTTCAGCAACCACTAATTTAGCTCAGTGATCAATAGCCTCAGCTCATACAGGCAAAGTATTTTTAGATAAACAAAAGGATTTAGGAAGATCCGTCAATAATCCAGTTCGAGGTGGCATCCTGCCTATAATCAATCGCAGAGTGAACGGTCTGGACTGAAGTCTCGTTCAGGATAATTTACTCTCCTTAATGGTCCATCATGATGGAGTGTGGCTGTCAGAACACCTGTGGTTGCTACAGATTCAAACAGATACACTCGGAAGCCCTTGGAAGTTGTTGATTGATTGAGAATTATATTAGTAGTTTTACACACAACTTGTTTACACCAGTGTCTTTGTCTGTCCTATTTTGTGTTTAAAAAATAAAAATTTGAGAAGATTGAATTTAAAAAAATAATCATTTAAAATGTGTGCACGTGCGCCAAACCTGCAACCCAGACTCAGCCACACTCTGCCCCAAGGTAAATTGAGTTTGTGACCCCTGTACTAAACCCTCTCTGAAATTGGAAATCAGTCTCACCGTTTACATGATGACACACTGGGAATGCACCGTGATGGCAGCCACCGTCCAGTTGTCTCACTGAAATCAGTATGTCAGGCTCTTTCCAATTCCAATTCCATGTCAAACGGGTGATTACTGGAGCATATCTCTGACCGCCACCGCTCACCAACCACAGAGAGCACTCGTGGACACTGTACGAGAGCTGAACCAAGAAGATAGGCCCACACTTCAGAGTCCATTATTTTATGTATCAAAAATATATTGTATCTGACAAAAGTGAGTAGAAGCTTCACATTTCAGTAAGCATTTTTATGACAGTATAGCTTCTCAAGGAACAAAAATAGATATACATTAGAGTAGTCATTGTACAGCTCGTATAGTATAGAGTTACTATCCACTTCAAATGAGTCAACACAGCCCTTATCGTCTAAAGAGCTGGCAACACAAGTGAGTACCAAAATAATTGGTTCTTGCCTAGAGTCTGGAGTTGCAAGAGTGCTGCCGACATGAATTCCAACATGTACTGTGACATTGTGAGGCGGAGCATCAACTTTCCCAACCATGATAACAAGTCCAAACACACCTCCATTTTAACCAGTCACCAGATGGCCATCTATTGAGGGCCACTGCAGGTGCTTTGCTTGTCTTCCAACGAAAGCATTAGGGACAAAGTGTTATGTTTTGCTATAATTTGTTGTAGCGCTACCCCAGGATGCAAAGACATGTCAGCAGGTGAAGGCAAAAAGCTCGTTATTGTCCCAAAAAGTCAAAAAGAGCGGCAAGGGTCACCAAGGCTGAGACAGCCAAATCCACCAAATACAAAAGTCCAAAGCAAAGAAGACGTACTGAATTGGGTAAACTCACCATAGAGATCACTACAAATAATCCCACGCAAACGTAATAGTCCAGCATTGTCCCAGTGGCAAGCCTTCTGGTTATTAACAAGGTACAGCTGGGACCAGTAGCTGCCTCAGAAGAATAAGGTAAAGAAAACCCAGAACAGTGCAAAACAGGAAATACATATACCAAAATAAGAGCACAGCAAAAGTAAATGTCCATGAAGAAAGGAATAAAAACATCTGTCCAAACTGTCATGTGGAACATGACACAAAGATGGTTCATAGGGCTACTGATCAAAAGTAGCATGACTGAAGAAGATCGGTTGACATCTGTAGAACTGTAACAAATGAAACCAGTTCTAAGGAGGACATTGAAATGCTCTCCTAGTTGTTGTCTATTTAGTGTCAGAGCCTGATTCCTCCAAGCCAATCGATGTTGACAATCTTAAACGACACACCCAGATTAGTCTAACAGCCTTTCAAGACAACAGATTGTCATCTTATTGTCACTGATGTCCTAAAAGTCTCTTGGGTGGACAAAATCCATTTTCCAACATGTGTAGACATGTTTTTCTTCTGATACCAATTAATTCACTGGCCGGGTGAAGACGTGGTTCCTGTGCATGCTCAGCATTTACACCTCCATTCCTCTGGTGCCTCTGTCCTGTTGGGAAGATCGGGTAACTATGGCAACAGCAGCCCAGGCAGGAACAAAAGGGAAAAGTTTGCAAAGTAGCACCGCAAAAAAATCAAGGACAAATCATTTTTTTGGTGTGTGCACACCACTTTGTTCAATATCTGCTTGTCCGTTTTTATGCTGAACCAGCGTCTTAAACCATCAACACTTGTCAAACACCTGATGTGCGCCAATTAAATGCCCCTCACACGTCTGCAGGTTAAAACCAAGAAAAGGTCACTGTAACAGAGCCCAGCAAATATGCTCTTATGGGATTAGGACACCAACTTTTGCAGCTCCTGGGGAATGTTATCATGGCGTAAGCGGATTAGAGTCGCAAACATCATCGTGTCCATTCAAGCGTGCAACCGGCAAGGTTTTTATTCTACGCCACCATGTTGATGATGCTAATTCACCTCTGTAGATCATTCTGCGATCCTGCAAGGAATTGAAAAACAAAATCTAATCGGCTGCCCTATGAATGAAGGGGGTGAGCCTGAACCCGCACGACAAGAACGCAAATCTACATTTTTTTTTTAATTTATGTTGTTGAAGGGAAATAGAAGACGGGTGAGTTGAGGGGTATCTTGGCTGCGTTTCATGTGTTTTGACACTAAACGGCATCGACAGAGGCCATGAAAGCGGCTCCGTGTGAGGTGTGACAAAGGCAAGTGGAGTGTGGAAGTGACAGGTGTTTAGCACTGAGTAGTGAGGCTGTGAAGTCACGCAGAGCCCTCAGGACATGTTCGAGTGTCCCCCAGCGCACTGGGCGATGTTGTGACATAGACATAATCTATGCAGACATAACATCAACCCAATCATAAAAAAGTACAGCCCTTTCATTTAAGTAAACATTTCATTCCATCTTCTCACAGAACTCTCAGCACCCTCAAGCACCTTAAGTCATCTTAATTGTGTCTTGTAAATTCGGGCATCTTGATCATGATATAGAGAAGTTGTCCTTAAAAGTGGAAAGAAACCAACTGACATGCGGTCCACCCTGACTGTTATACTTTTGGTTTCAATTATTGCTTCTCAAAAAGGGGTGCAGCCCCTCCTTGGGCGGGGGGTGGCGGGATTCATCATTCTCAACATGCAATTTGACTTGAATACACTTGTATGCATCACAGCTCTCCATTTTGTTGTATTTTCCTAGTTTGAGTTTCAAGTTCAATTTGTACAGTACAGGTAAATAAATACATATCAATTTGTCAATAGTATTTCAAATGGAAGCATTCCGGTCCCCCAGGGGGTTCATGACAGAAAATAACCAAGAAACACTGGACACAAGACACATGGAGTGAAGAAGCGCTCAGCAGCAGCAGCAGGCGTGCTAGTACCTGCCTGACTGACCTGCTTTGAGCATTTGGCAACACCATGGGAACAGCAACAAATTGTTCAGGTACTTCCCAGGGTGAGATGGTGGGGAGAAAACTGGACAACAACCTACAGAGGAAAGACCCACACACACAGACACTAACAGGGCATCCACAAAGTGTATGTGTATCTATGTGTCCTCAGGATGACTAGAGAACCAGTGTAGAGCCCTGGCGTGCGCCGAATAAGCTTGGCCGCGGTAAGCATAAAACCTTTGAATGCTGAAGTTTGGAATGTCTTTGGATTGGGTAGTGCTGAAAACATTATGTACAGGATTGTAATTTATACCAATAATCAGACATAAATGAATAATGAATATAAAAGAACAGCTCATGGCAAACACATTTTTTGAAATAAAGTGCAACCAACACCTGAGGTTAAATTAACAATGAATGGATTAACAGGTTCAATTCAGGTTTGTGATTAATTCTATGTGACAAAACAGGACTAACTTGAATTTGATACCTCATTCACTTCTCTAACCAAAGTATTAAAGAAATTCTTTCGCACCATCAGATTTGAATGAAATTTCACATGCAGATAGATATTAAAGTGAATGATCAATTGTGATAATCCATAACGCAGCATATAGGGAACATACAAATCCACCGTTTCAAAAATCACAATTATTAAATTTTGCTGGTCTGGTAAACCTTCAAACCGCTAAAATGATGCATAAAGCAAACAACAAGCAGTTACCAAAGAATGTTATACAATTTTTTATCAACAAGAGAGGAGAAATATGATCTCAGGAATAAACTAAACTTAACACTTATATGCAAGAACAACACTAAAAACCCTTCAGTACTTCGGTATGTGGAATCAAACAATGGAATGGATTAAGTAAAGAAGTAAAACAATGCTCTACAATGAGCAACCTCAAGAAACATAAACAGTTGATGTTTACAAAATACAAGGAAGAAGACTTGTGAAATAATGTGTACATCCAAGGCCATATTACTTCATTCTGTTGACTGTCAATGCTATGTTTGTTACTATCAGCGTATACTTATACTAGGAACTTTTCATCCTACTGACAACATTGTCTGCACTACAACAATGTTTTGTTAATTATTATTCACCACTCATTACTATTCTTATTTATTATGATTATCATTCATCAGGACTGCAATATAAGTTATTTGCGATGATAAGGACATTGACTACTATTTAAACACACTGTCACATGACCTTACTTATGCATTGAAACTTAGTAACTGCAGGAAGTGTACAAATGTATTGAAATAGGGGAGAGCCTACGGGGGTAGGATTAAATAAGCTTTGCTTCTTCCTACCCCTTTTGGACTTGTGGACCTGTCAAATCTATTAAGTCATGTATTCCAATGTCATTTATATGCATGTTCAAATCAAATAAACCATTACCATAACCAATGAATATTGTACATACTACCAAACGTCTGCACAGACGCTATTAAAGCCACACAAAGGTGTTTGATAAACAAGCTTTTTATTGCAAGAAATAATGGATACTGTCAGCTGTAAACACGCCGCACAGGAGCACACACACCAGCCCGACAACAGTGGCCTGCCTCCTAAACAACACGCCCCCCCCATTCTTTGTGCCTTCATGGCAACCACTCAGACCTTTTATCTTGTTCAGAAGCTCCCATCCATGAGTTTGAAAAGCTTAAAGTTGGGCTTAACTTTGGATGTGGTACAATACTACAGTATAAATCCAATACCAAACTGAAGAGGAAGAAGTCATGTACCTAACAAACATGTATGCCCATGAAAATTCATACCACATCCTATGAAAAAGGTGCATATTTAAGGACATTTGCACGGTCTCTTCTACCAGAGCGGCTCATCAACTTATGCCAAATCAAACTGTTACAAGGGTAACGTTTAATGTCTTTATCATTAAAAGTGCTTAAAAAAACACACACACACATCCATATAAAAACCTGCCGTACTTAAATCCACTGCTTTATTTTCTAGTATTGATTTCATCAATTGATTACCTTTTAAATGATGTTGGCTTGATACGTCGTCTGCAGTGACAACGTGCTGAACAACAAATTAATGTAGTTTCATCATAAGAATATAAATAATACGTCAATGTGGTGGATGAATCGTTAAACCCTAAAAACATTATATATATATTTTTTTTTTATATATATAATGTTTTTAGGGTTTAACGATTTATATATATATATATATATATATATATATATGCACACCACATGTATTTTTATTTTTTGTATTTGTATATAGTTGCACTGAAAAATATTCAACCCTCATTATAAATTACATTTATTTTCAAAACGTAATTTGTATGGAGAAAAACAAACTAGTTATTGCTTTTTTAAATTATTGATACGTTTTGCAAATCGGTGTAATTCACAATGAAAGTTAAATAATTCCAGGTGCACCTTCACCTTGAATATTGTAGTTTTTGTAGTTTAGTAGTAATATTTCTTTAGTAGTATTTTAGAACGTATTCAGTAATGTCACATGTCATTGTGTTAACATATTTCCTTTAAGCAAATCAATTTTTTGTGTAGCAAAACTGCAGCCAATTAGTGGACGTGGAACAAATTATATTAAACATCAGTGATAAAATGAAATGATCATATCTTTGTGCAAATTCAGCAGGTTGTTCTGTTAACAATCATACCGTTACAGCACAGCCCCCAGCATTCATGGAGAATTTAAGGAGTTTGCTTGGTTAAAGGTCTTTCCTCGAGGAACACCCCCCACTCCCCTGCAAACTACACAAACGGACACACACATACAAAAGAGTATCTGTAATTTTCGCCATGCAGTTTTGGCTAAATCATCACTCTTCACGAAGCTTCCTGTACCATGCCTGCAGGGGCCTGCAGCATCTTTCTAATCTGTTGGTGGGGAGAAGGGGATTGGGGGTTGGGCAGCATTGGGGCAGCCTGGTTAAGCGGAATCGCAAAAAAAAAATGTCAGTTAGAAAAAAACTGCTGACACACACACACACACACAAAGTGGGACTTATTGAATAGTACATGACTGCTATAGCGGCCGCACGGTGAATGAGTGGGTAGCACGATGGCCTCACAGTCAGGAGGGTTCAGGTTTTGAATCTCCGTTGGGCATCTCTGTGTGGAGTTTGTTTGGAGTATGAATGGTAGTAGCAACCATAAGGAGGACAAGCGATCTAGAAAATGAATGACTGTTATAGAATGACAAATAAATAAAAAGGCCACCACAAGCACTTTGCATTGAGTGTATTCAAAATCAACTTGTGTCCACAAGACTATGATGCTCTTTAAAAACTGGTAGACAGGTGACATGTCAGGGTTTCCGCTACATGTAAGTGATAAATAATATATTGTATGAATTGATATATATAGATATATATATATATATATATATATGCTGTATAAATTCAAATTGGCTTCACCACAAGATCGACTGCCGTAACTCTGGGCCACACTCCAACATGGTAGGTGTGGTAAATGTGCCTCAAAGTTGGTTGACACTTGACTCCCGCCACCCGGATGAAGAAGAATACGCAACACCACCATGCAGACATGTCAGCGGTGCATCGTGGTGAAGTTAGTTTGACGTTGGACGCTGGATATTTGGCTCTGTTGCCACAACTTCTCATTGCTCATAATAGCACAGGTAAAGTCTGATTCAAATATTCTGCTATTAAAAAAAACTGTGTTAGGTAAATACATTTTCAGACATCTGGCCGTCTCTTAACTTGATCTAAAATTTCAGTAAGTATGGCAATGTTAATACATACAAATATAAATAATCCTGCCTGGTCATTTATCTGTCTTTCAATAAAATAAGAGTAAAAATTGCCATCGCAGCTCTATTTTTAACTAATGGAGATTACCATTCACATGCATATCGAGGTTTAAACACGACCCTCACTAAGTGTCACGGGCCCTGCACTGTAGAATGTTATATTCTGCCTTCAAAACATAAATCACTGAAATGTTATCAAGGACACCATGGAGCACACAACCTTCAAAAGTCAATAGTGTTCAATAAGGGTTATAAAGTACATTTTGAAAGAAATGTTCAGCACCCAGGATGAAACATCCTTCCAAATCAATAGGATTCTGACCTATACTGTTAGTAAGTTATTGACACATAGGTGATGTTTTTTCAAAAAATGTACCCTCAAATATGACCTGTGACCTCTTGAGTCAATACCAGTCCTGACATGTCACATGACAACAAGAAAAGCCGTAATTGGCTAAGTAGCTCATCATCTATTTTAATGCAAAAATGTTGTTTTCAAAAAGCACCCATCATTCATCCGTTAGGAGCTCAGGTAAGTGGAAGGTAGGAAGGTTTGAGAGTTGGGGTCCTCGTAGCCTTTTCAAGCATTCATTATTTAGCCGGTCTAAAAATACATGAGAGCCTGCCTCCATCCCGCTCTTTTCTGTGTCATCAAATGTGATCTAAGCAGCTGCACATCATACACACAGAAGCCGCGATGGCAGACACGTGTATTTCATTAGAAAGTCTTTGTTTGCAGCAATTTGTTCAGAATCTGCAGGAAGACGCGCTAAGTGAAGGCGACGTGCCTCGTAGGCGGCCTCCTCTTCGCACCCTGATGAGGTTCTGTACTCACCGTTTCGGCCTTGTAATTTAGGACGCCGCCCTCGCAGACGCCGTGGAATCAAACATCTAGCGGGTCACAAATTGGACAGCGCTCGTGGTTAATTGCAGTGGGGCGAGAGAATGTCAACTTAATTATTTCAGCCACAGCCGCAAATAAAGCCTTGCAAATCTATTAGACGCATATGAGTCATGCAGGAGGAGTCGACGGTCGGCAAGTGGCGTGTCGAGCTGCGCCTTGGGGATGAATAACTACCAAGGGGGACCACGGTACATCTGCTGTGATAAAATGGAGACACATTCCTCTGGACCCTAAATGATGCTGTATGCTTATGTAGTTGTGCTCGTTTAAAGGACTGTCGCAGTACCACTTTCTTCCTCAAGAGACGACACTGAGCCCATGGCTGTCAGTTGTGATTAGAGTATACCTCGTTTAGTGTGCTTAATTGGTTCCAGAACTGACGTTGAAAAGTGACATTTTAAAATGTATGATTCCTTCTTTATAAATGGAATATTTTCATAGTTATGGCATGGAAAAAACCTGTTTTTTGACACTATTAAAGCCTTCTAGACATTAAATAACACCTATTAAGTCAACTTTATATTTGCATTATCCAATATTGTTAAGGAAATGCTTAAAACAACCAAAGTACAGCCTGAATGTGACCACATGGATATTAAGAGTTGTTGGACATTTTTGGAGGCGTTTCAATATAAGGGCCTTTGAAGGCGGAATAGGTGTGTCTCATTACGTGCATTTATTAGCATATTTTATATACATTTGACATGTTTATATAACGCAGAGAAAAGAGAAAGACATATGTTCGTGTCATTGTGGATGATCGGCAAAATTCCAAATAAAGGGAAGTTTACCTTCAATGGCTTACACTGTATTTGCATTTTACTTCCATTAGCCATTTTTATACCACTAACTTTTACCAACTTTTAACTTTTACCATTTACTTAAACATGCATATTTTCGGACTGACATGTAAAGCTCGAAAAGCGGAGGAACAACTCTAATCTCTGATGCTGGACACAAACCGCCGTGGGACGTCGTTTAAACTGCAAAATGTGTCACTGTCCAATACGAAATA
Source organism: Oostethus manadensis (assembly GCA_024372805.1). Taxonomy (NCBI): domain Eukaryota; kingdom Metazoa; phylum Chordata; class Actinopteri; order Syngnathiformes; family Syngnathidae; genus Oostethus; species Oostethus manadensis. The sequence continues at coordinate 6,692,713 of QODF01000029.1, forward strand.
CAAGAAGGGTCAAGCTGTAACCATCAATAAATTACATTCATCTTTAATTACAATGGCAGTTTAAAAATACATTTAAAAAACACTCAACTTAAACACACTCAACACTAAATGGCAGCTAGTTAACAGCTCACGTCTCGCAAGCAGTCACAAAGGATGACAATTCTGACGTTTTTTGCAACATTTGATCCATTTTGTCCATTTGTCTAACATAAATTTGAATGAATGCATTTTAATGACAAGGGTGTTTGATTATTTGTTTCAAAGGTAAAATAACAAGAAAGAGAAGTTAGTCTCTTTCGATAGTCAGAGTTAGGCGAGAGCATTGCGGCGACGACCCCAAGATGCGAGAGACTCGGTCCACCAAAGCAGGTAAACAAAGTCTTTGAACAATAATTGGAGAAACAATAGAAAGCAGTCCTTCAGCAAAGGCAAACAAATGGCAATGCTCCAACACAGAAAGAAGCCACTGGCTCAACTAAATAATGACATGAAACGAGGTTCAGGTGTGAGGGAGCAGGAAAGTAAAGGTGGGTGACAGAAAGGAAACAAATAGGAAGTGACTACAAAATAAAGGCATGAAACAGGAACAAAGGCATGATAATGGAAACTAAACAGACTGACAGGCAAACTAAAACCCAGAGCGTGACAGCGACAGCTAGATGCTTGGCGGGTAGCTCACACCTGTGCTCTAGCAGGTAATGTCAGCTGACACCTTGCATGGCGTCACGCATGATAGTTGTGAGGTTTTGGTTGACTTTTGAGAGCTAGATTTTGTCCAAATAAATACGATCAAATTGCAAATTCAACAACCTTTTCAGTTACCACCATACTTCAAAATATTTCTAGCCTGAACCCAAGTGATTTTTAACTCTGGGGCTAAATTATCAACCAACTCTTATTTGGAAGAACACTGCATATTTTCAGGTATACCGTATGTGTGGGTAGCACAGATAAATCTTGTTTACGCTATTGATTTTGAGTCATAACTGATGCATGCTAACTTGGATTAAGGTTGAGGTTGCGTTTTTTTTTAAAACTCCCTTAACTTTGAACAAAAAAACACTTTCAATTGTCTTGTGTGTCTTGCAGTACCACTTTCTTCCTCAAGGGGTGACAGCGAGTTACATCAAAGAATATACCCCGCCTCCCACCCGAAGTCAGCTGGGATAGGCCCCAGCATACCCGCGACCCAAATGAGGATACGCGGTATAGTAAATGAATGAATGAATGCATGCATAAATGATTTCTGTCTACTCACTTCTTATCAGTCAGTGCGATGAACTAAAAACAAAATAATTTAAAATGTAAAAACAGGTACACACATAGACACTTCTTAAGCATAGGTATGCATGCATTAGCAATAAAGTAAGGCTTGGGAAGCACGAAGGTGGTGCCTTCCCTCTAAATCAACAGTAGCCTGTGTTGGTCTAAGAAAAGAGTCCAGAGAATCTAGTCGAGATGCGTGGCAGACAATAACCTATTTATCTCGGGCCTCTTTATTTTGGCGGCTGTCATGTGGGCACACTGGTTCAGCCACCTACACAAACAAACACACACGTGCATCCTCCCAGCGTAAGCATGCATTAAAAGCTGCGAGTAAGAAAATAAATGGCTTCCCTCTTCACCGGCATCGCTTGACTAAGCTCCACTTTGACTGCAGGGCAAGTGCTTGGACACACACCACTATCTTCCCTTAAAGTTCCCTGTGGCGATCCCATTGTGTGTGTGCGTGCAATACTATAATGTGCATGTGAGAGCCAGGGAAGAGAGTCTGTCAAAGACAAGGATGATAGTGGAGGAAAATAAGTTTAAAAGGAAAAAAGAAGAGATAGGAGCTCACGGTTCAATGCTTCTGCAGCCTGTCACCTCATATCACTTACTGACACATGAACGCACCACGACCCAATAGCAGCAAGAAAGCCCCAAGTGTGAGCACATGTTGAGGACGCATGGACCATTAGGAAGGCAAAACACAATATTATGTACACCTGCACGCCCTAATCAAATCCATTATAAGAACTGTATCCACAATTCTACCTGAAACACTCCCTATAATACTTTCAAAGGGACTTTATTAGGATAAAATACTCCTATCAGACTGGAAACAAGACATTTAAAGTTGTAATATTGTAAGGAGCATTTCTTAAAACAGAACAACATAACATTTAAGGAAAGAAGTATCAATAGACCTCAAAAAAAAGGTTTGTTCAGACCTAATTAACATTTTATAAGGAACAAAAAAGTGTGAAAATTATACAAAAAAAATAGTCAGTAGTGATATGATATAGATTAGGGAAGTAAATCTCTGTGACAGACGGGTCCAATCGAATCTAGATAGGATATCTTTTAAAAACCAAAGTGTTCGATACTGTTTGATGCACAATACAAACAATACGATTCGATAAAGTTTGATTCAATACTACAGTTAATGTTTGAGGATGTACATATTAATCTTACATGAACATGTTGCATTCTTAAAGTGTTTTCTAATGTGTACCATGTCCCCAAGCATGCTGGAAGAAACTGGCAGGTAGAAAAAGTCAACAGAATAACATGTCAAATGTACATATTGTTCAGACACTATCCAAAAAATACTTGCTGGATGACGATTTTTTAATTTGATTTGAAATGTTATATTTTATATCTATATTTTTATACCTGTAAAATGTGGATTTGGAACCAACTAAACTAATTTGGAACCAAAGTAAGTTTTGTTGTATTGTTGTTGCGCAGCTAAAACGGACGTACTGTATAGCATGAGTTTATGCACCAAGCAAAAATCCACAGCAGCACTGAGCTAACATAAATAAAGCTCACCTCTGTGCACAGCATTAAGATTTGTGAAGAAGGTTGAGGTAGAAGGATGAATAGAAAAGCATGCAGCGTCGGAGAAAGTCATACACAAGTCTCAATCTATGTCACACAGGGCTTGTTCAAGGGCCGCAGAACAAAGTGGGAGCAACACCCAAACAAGACACATTATTTGTCAAAACATAAATTTACTTACACATGTAAAATTGGGGGCTTTCTTGCATATCAACGAATCCAATCTACAAACAATAGAAAGGCTCATACAGCTTAGAAAATGCACTAATTAGTCACAGCACCACCTAAGAGGACCAGCTCCCCTTTAAAGCTTCAAGATTAAATACTTTTAATGCACAAAGTCATCATCTAACTTACTTATTTGTTCATCTAATGCACACAGAACAATGAACAACTTTATGCTGTCACTTTTCATCTGCACTGTACTACCGGCTGTGGCTGTTCACATGAAGCGTTTCGGCGCATTTCATAAATCTCAGTGTTCAGCGCCAATATAGTCAAGCCATTTTTAATTTGTATTCACATTCACCCCACGACAGTCTGCATAACCCACTTTGGGAATCTAGGCTGTAGAGATATACCTCATAGTTTCTCCGTCAAATGTTTGCAAGAGCATTTCATTTAGTCTAAACAAACCAAAAAAAGTGAGCATATGATTATTATTTCATCTTTTAGCTGTCTTGACAAGCACTGAATCTGAGTGAGGTTGCTGTGATTGGTCCCTCTGGCTCTGCAACGCTTTCATCAAAGTGCAAAATGAGTGACAGGAGGTTGCAGGAAAGTGAAATTGGTGAAGTGAGCAATACACCTCATAGGAACATGTTCAGTATAGGAAAACAAAAATGTGCTGCGGTACGGAGCTCACTAACAGGCTTTAACGTGTTTGCCTTTGACAGGAGGGATTCAAACCGGTCAGAGGAGGAGGTTGTGCAACAATGGAGGTAAGAAACACTTTTGGCGTGGCCCAGGTGGGTCAAAATACCAATAGCTGGATAATTAATGGCTACATAAGAGTGGGGAAGGTGGTGATCAAACAATTCTATGCATGCGATGACTTGTAGAGTCACCATGCATGCTCTGACATGGCTTATGATTCACTGCCAAAACAAAGACACACACTTTTGCAGTTAGAATCACTTGCAGAAAGGGTAGGCGATGGCCAATGTTAGGTGCTACCGCCGATTATAATTGTGACCCATTTATTGGCCATCAAAGTAAGGGTTTTGTGTAAAGACTTCTTGGAGAAGTCTTGGGGATTTTCTGGTACGGAAGCCAGAGGAATGAGTGGTCTTGAACAGAAGAATGTCTTCGTGTCCACCAGATAGTTGTAAAACATGACATTTTATCAAACAACTTTTATTAACAGTAGTATTATCATCACTGTAGTAGTGTCTTTTGGTTTCAAAATAATTAGTTAATAATAATTATGATTTACAAATGTTTATTCTTCATTTTTACCCCAGTAACGAAAACTTAACTAAAAAGTTTTTCACTTCGGAAGTTCCTGGCCTTATTCATAATGTGCTAATGATAATGGTCAATTGGGTTTATTTTAGGGCAAGTAATTATTTGTAATTACACCTCTATCAACAATACCACGTAAAAAGACTACTCTTGCCCAAATTTTTATCAAAAAAGGTCAAAATGTTATGAATGGTTTTCATCTTGGTGGAGGGTGACAAACCATTTACAGCCACAGTGCCATCTGGTGGGTTTGCATATCTCTACCAAGTGGTAGAGATGGATGAAGCAGTTGGAGTTCAGTTAGACACTGCTCTCAATGAAATTTAAAGACTCAAAATGCACTAAACCATTTGGTCGGGCAGGCAGTTAAAAGGTTAAACGCATTTAAGGAAAAAAAGAATGTATAGGCTCTAACCACTAAAGAATGATAATGTAAAATGATTAAAGAACAAATAGAATTGAGTCACACTGTAGCAAGTCCCAGCACACAACTACGATGCCTTCAGGGACTACCTATCAAAGTGCAAAACAAGTGACAAAAAACATGATCGGTGAAGCGTAAAGACTTAAACATGTAAAAGATGTAAGCTTTCCAACAGTGGTATATGTATACTGCTCATTTTACCTCTATTATCACGTACCAGTTTTACATTTTCCACTATCCACAGTATTTGGTTTTGATGAAACCGACATAGCAAACACTTTTTAGTGGGTGGAGCCATGTACATTAGATGAACATGAACATCAGCAATGACATGCATCCAAAAACATAGCGAGTTAATACAGGGTGTCGAGTCCTACAGGGTGCTGTAGGGCGAGGCAACGTCATCAGTCATCCAGCAAAATACTGGACGGGAATGCATCAGCTGATTTAAAAGATTTAAATGTTCCAGTTCATTCCAGACTATTTGGAGCTCTCCAAAATGTCCAAAAACATTAGGATATAGTATCATAGTAACAAAGAAGAAGAGTCAGAGAATACAAATGGATGCATCAATGTGGAACTTAAGGTCTGGCAAAGATCAACATGAAGTTGAAAAAGATGGGTGTGTAAAGAGTGTGTGATGACGCCACCAAGTGTGATTAAGACATGTTTGTGCATGATTGTTTTCCATTAGTGCTAATTGCTGAGTTTAAGGTTCAGTCAGCTGATTGGTAAACCTTGTCCTACTTTTATTTTAAGTATCACGGCATTCGCTGCACGGTGGTCGAGTGGGTAGCAAGTTGGCCACACAGTCACGAGATCTGGAAGATCTGGGTTTAAATCTCCGTTGGGCATCTTTGTGTGGAGTTTGCATGTTCTCCCTGTGCGTGTGTGGGTTTTCTCCGGGTACTCCGGTTTCCTCCCACATTCCAAAATATGCATGTTAGATTGGATTGGCAAAACCATAAAAAAAAAATCATCTGATCAGATGTGGATTGGAAAAAAGTCACAAATTAGCACTGCTGCATAAGCCCCAGGGTTCAAAGTTTTAGTAGCGGTTTACGCACCGGAAATTACGGTAATGTAAAACTATTTTGATATTTAATTAATTTAATTATTAATTGTTTTTTAAATTAAAAATGTATATATTCTCTGATTTGAGCTGCTCAAATGTGAATATGTTTTTAGTTTTCTTAGTCATACAGATCAGCTTTGACTTTGAAAGGCAGTGAAAAACCATGTTTGTCTCTTTTCTGATATGTTGATCATATTGGCTTGGTCTCAAACATGCTTTGGATTTCAAACATGCTGAAGTAAGTGACAAAAAAGAACAGAGTTTGTCGTTGCACAAGTCAGCCAGCTTATAGAATTCCGTGGCTACTGTACTATACCAACATTCTGTCCGTCAAATGTTTAAAATATTGAATATCATGAATCCAATAAATCCTGGTTCTACAATTTCATTTTTCTGTGTAACATTAAAATCAAATTTCCTACACTGAGTGAGACCCAAAAGATGGAATCCAGCAGCAATGATGCTTGTCTGGGCAGAGCAATGTAACAAGTTGAACAGGTTTCCAATTAGAAAAGCCTTCTCTCAGCTCAGGTGGATTCCATGCATTCTAGCTGAGCTGCCTCGCCACAATGACAACCTGCTAAGAGCGAAATGCCTGTGACAGCAAGCGGTGATGTCACTTGATGAGGACTCCAACATTTCCCTTTGAATGAGAGAAGCTGATTTATGTGAATGGTTGTTGTGAAAGGCTGTGAAACGAGTGTGAAATGAGTGACACTGCCTGAGACGTGCTCCTTACATCTTGTCAACACCGCATGCCTTCCAGAAGGACCATTACGATTCACTTTCCGTAACAAAACTATGATTTGAATCGTCATGTAGAGGAGGTGTTTGATGTTAGTGCAATGCACAAAGACCAAAGTTATGTAACGAAAACATGTATTTCTTAGATAGATCGGTCGACATGTTGCTCCAAAGTAAATCAAAACATGTGCAAGCGCCACGTCTTGAGAAGCGAGCCAGAGACGTCACAATGTTTTGACTGCACACGACAACGCAGCCGTCATCTGCATCATCAACTTTATTAACATAATATGCAGCTTTGTCTTCCCTTTGTCCCCTCGTCACATGAGACAGTTTTAGCATGCAATTTGCGTACTAATGTGACACTTTGAAAAGACAACCCATTACGTATTAGCTTAAGTATACTAAAACAAACCAAAGACATGGGGTGGTTTAGACCTTTGGTCGGTATTTCTTAGCCAATCGGTTGCTGTATACTGTATCTCCAAAAGGCTCAAACCGACTTATCCAGATGAGCCATGGCGAGATATAGAGCCAGCACTGTCTGTTGATCTAGCTATCTGTGATCCACCGTTCATCAGTTCAACCATTAAACTGCGTAGATGCCATAAAAGTATGGACGTCAGCTCCACTCAAACGGCTTGGTGGGATTTTTTAAAATAAATGTAAGCAGGACACCTATGTGGAACAACCCTGACATCCTACAAAACGAAAGAATGATCAATTTTTTCTCAATGGAAAAACAAAGGCATAACACTTTTCGATAATATCATAGTGGATAGAAACTTTGTCATTTGACACGCACACCTCCCAACCTGGGATTAGCAGCACCAAACTATTCTCATTAATTGGAAAACAAAAGCCAATCTGAGTGTGAACCAGTTTAGGGACCTTTAATTAAGTCACATCAGTTGTGAGACAAGGTCTGCCTTGGCAAACAATGAACTGGACCAATCTCATCAGCTCTGGACCAGTGTGATTTTCTATGTCGAGGCTCAAGTGAGTCTATTGCCGGGACAGCCATGTGGTGGTGAAGCGCGGTGGCCACGGGTTGGCAGCTGAGTCGGTGCCGGTCAAGCCCCGGGTCGGGTGGCTGCGGTGGCTGGGCTGGCGGGTGGTGGTGTTCCCGTGACCCATTGTCCCGGGGGAGAGTGGGCGCTCCGCCCGGGAGTCCTGGAGTGGGGGAGTGTCTGGGTCTGTCGATGTGCAAGTGCTTGTGCGTTCATGTCAGTGTGTGTTTCTGTGCACGTTGGGTGCGGTTGGGTATTCTGGTGCAGTCATTCAGTCGCAGCAGATTAACGTGAACTGCCATCGTTTGTTGCACTTATCTGGGCTGGCGCTTCAGGTTCTGTTTAATTCCCCGTCTTTTTGCCCATTTTGCTTAGTCGTTGTTCTGGTTGTTGTTGAAGTTGTGGTCACAAACGATGGTTGTTATTCTTTATAGGAAATATTTTTGTGAGTTTTTTTAGAATAATTAAGAAAGTAAAAAAAAAAAAAAACGTATTATACAATAATACACAAAAACATCTTGTAATGGGACACACAAAAAATGCAAACATGGTCATGCATTGAGTTAAAAAAAAAAAAAAAACTCAAGGAGGGCCAATGAATGGGTCCAGTGACGTTGTCCGAGACGTGGATGCCTGTCCTTGAACTACAACAGTGAAGTTTGACCACGCCGTTAAATTTTATTGGCCACTTTGCCACAGCGGCGAGAGAGAAGCCAATCAGAGACACTTGCACGCGTGAGCTCATCCAGTGTCGACATCGTTGACTTATATTGTCTGCAATAAAGCAGCTGATGACGCTGGAGTCAAATATACACATTCAAAGAATATAGGCACCTTGACAAGAACCATAATTTATTTACTATGGGGACTTTACGTGGTATTTACTCTATTTATAGTAATCACTGTATATTTAACATGGAACAGTTAGTCAAATAATGTTGATTTATGAAATTTCCCTATAGTCCTTATAGTCTTTCTGTCTTTGAGTCCGTCTAACTTCCTGTTTCTGTTGTTTTTTATGGAGCACTTCCCTGCAATGAATTGTGCTTAGCAACAAGCTAGCATTTGATGATACCTAGAAAGAATGTCAGAGGAATTCTGTGAATCTGCTCTATTTCCTTATTAAGTCCATCCATCCATCCAAGTCCCCAGCGACCTCTTCCAGCTCCATCGGGAGGACACCAAGGCGTTCCCAAGCCAGCTGTGAGACATAGTCCCTCCAGCGTGTCCTAGGTCTTCCCGGGGCCCTTTCCCGACTGGGCATGCCCGAAACACCTCACCAGGGAGGTGCCCGGGAGGCATCCAGACTAGATGTCCGAGCCACCTCAACTGGCTCCTCTCGATGTGAAGGAGCAGTGGCTCTACTCTGAGCTCCTCCCGGATGGCCAAGATCCTCACCCTATCTCTTACGGGGCTCTACGGAGGAAACTCATTGCCGCTTGTCTCCGCAATCTCATTCTTTCGGTCATGATCCATAACTCATGACCATAGGTGAGGGTGGGAACGTAGATCGATCGGTAAACAGAGAGCTTTGCCTTCCGGCTCACCTCTCTCTTCACCACGACGATCCGGTACAGCGACCGCATTACTGCAGATGCTGCACCGATCCGTCTGTCGATCTCACGCTCCATCCTTCCCTCACTCGTGAACAAGAACCCGAGAAACTTGAACTCCTCCACCTGAGGCAAGACCTCATTCCCAACCCGGAGGGTACAGTCCACCCGTTTCTGACTGAGAACCATGGCCTCGGATTTGGAGGTGCTGAGTCTCATCCCAGAAGCTTCACACTCAGCTGCAAACCGCTCCAGTAAACGCTGAAGGTCACAGCCTGATGAGGCCATAAGGACCACATCGTCTGCAAATAGCAGAGACGAGATCCTAAGGTCACCAAGCTGGACTCCCTCAACACCTTGACTGCGCCTAGAAATTCTGTCCATGAAGATTATGAACAGAATCGGTGACAAAGGGCAGCCTTGGCGGAGGCCAACGTTCACCGGAAACAAGCTCGACTTACTGCTGGCAATGCGAACCAGGCTCCTGCTTCGATTGTACAAGGACCGAATGGCACGTAGAAGCGGACCATCAATCCCGTACTCCCGGAGCACCCCCCACAGGACACCACGAGGGACACGGTCGAATGCCTTTTCCAGGTCCACAAAGCACATGTAGACTGGTTGGGCAAACTCCCACATACCCTCGAGTACCCTTGCAAGGGTGTAGAGCTGGTCCAGTGTTCCGCGACCGGGACGAAAACCACATTGCAGCTCCTCTAACCGAGGTTCGACTAACGGTCGTACCCTTCTCTCCAGCACCCTGGAGTAGACTTTCCCAGGAAGGCTGAGGAGTGTGATCCCCCTATAGTTGGAACACACCCTCCGGTCACCCTTTTTAAAAATGGGGACCACCACCCCGGTCTGCCAGTCCAGAGGTACTGTTCCTGACTTCCATGCAATGTTGTAGAGGCGTGTCAACCAACACAGTCCTCCAACATCCAGAGCCTTGAGAAATTCTGAGCGGAACTCGTCTACCCCCGGAGCCTTGCCACTGGGGAGTGATTTGACTACCCCAATTACCTCAGCCACGGTGATAGAACTGTCCACGTACGTATCCTCAGACTCTGCTTCCTCTATGGAAGGCATGTCAGTGGGATTGAGAATCAATGAGTGTTTGGTGCCAATTGCTCTACATTTTAGTCTCCATAACCCCTTTGAGGAAAAAACTAATTGCACATTGATACTTCATTTGCATACCAGGACAAAAAGTACTCCAGAATCACTTTCAAAATTGTACTTTTTTGCAGGATCTAACAGGACGTATGGACAAGCAGGAGAAAGCAGAAGCTGCAA
>QODF01000029.1:6707583-6726024 GCA_024372805.1 Oostethus manadensis
GACACCTCCAAAGTCTATGATTTTGACCACCATGTTAAGAAATATACTGGATGCATCTAAAGCCATAGATCAGGAGAGTCCAAACTTTTTTCACTGAGGACTGTATACTGAAAAATCCCAAGATGCAGGGGCCACATTTTTTAAACCGAGCCATGTAGATACGCTCTGATGTGTATATATAAATAAAAAATGACTGCATTTCAGTTCTGCGTTAACACTTATTATTCTAAATATTTCCCTTTTTCTTTTTTTTACAAATAGTTCAACTTTTATATTAAACTTTTAACACACCTAATTTTCCGAAAATTGTAAACTTCTTCTTTGTTTTGTTTGTGTCTCATAATATGACTAGTGGTGTCCCAACTCCCAATTCATGAGACGAGACAATATTTGACTAGTGTTAACATGGTGCTTTTTTAGTTTCATTGATGACTTTGGACCAGCATCCCAGAATGCCTGTTTTCAATCATGGAGGTCATCTTGGCGCACAAGGAGCAAAAGAGGGGCCACCTTTTGACGACGTGATAACCCTGAGACACTCATGTCCTCAGGCCGCTTCTCTCTTCACCTGATGAAGAATCGCTCCCAACACCACTCACATGGCACCTGACACAGTTGGGTCTGGTGTCTTATTGGAATTCAGTCACACGCCTGCAGCAGGCGGCCAACTGAAAGCTATTAAGATTCCACGAAGCCTGCCGCTCCCTTGCTGCCAAACGTACGGCTGAAGAAGAGGAGAAAAGGAACGGCCAAGATTCTGGACTGAGCACTTCACTATTCCCAAGCAAAGGTCTAGTCTACAGGTGCTCGCAGCCGGAGTGTCAGCTGATGGAAACTGGCTATCTCAAGAGTACAAATCACCACTGGCCCAGTTTAAGTTTAAGCCAGCTCTCCCGTTGGGTCATCTGCACAACCACACCGTGACCGCTTTACGATGAGCCACATTAGTGCCATGGTGGAGCACCTTGAGACCACCCCTCTTCTCCTCAGAATGCTAAACTGCTTAGTAATCATCTTTTTAGGGGGCAGGCTATTTCAGATGTCAGGGCCCATTACCTGTGAGTGGTGCAGAGGTGATCCGAGTCGCTATCTTGCAGCGACAAACACCACTTGGCGGGTCATGCACATCTGGATGACAGCAAAATGGAGCAGGATGAGGTTTGAGCGTTGGCCAAATTAGCAATCAATGCAGTGTGTGGTATGTAGCGAACAGCGCCGCATAAAGACATGGTGGCATGCCAGTCGGACGCCGCCACCTCACATCTTTGCTCAAAACAAAAAGCATTCTCTAACAATTAATAAATATATAAATGATGCTCTTAACCCAAGAGCAAAAACCCCGTTTATCCTGAATGCATTCAATACATGTTGTTCATGACCTATGAGGTCAAATGTCAAATTAGCATAATTTCAAATGTGGTTTTTTTTCCGAATGTGTAATTTTGCACATACCTCTGAGCATCTAGTTATCAAGAACCACCAATCAATTCTGAATAATATTCAACATACACTGTCCTTTGATCTCTAAGGTCAAAGGGTCCAAATAGTTTTTATAAATGCTCCAATTAATTGATGAGTCTTCCACAGCGACCGGGTGTGTGGTCTACAAACGCAAATAACAACAGCGATATCTCATTAACGTGGGGTTAAAAAAACTTTGACATTAACAGCTATGGCTGTAGGAAACCTCCTGTTTTATTTTTGTATCAACTCCACAGGATGAAAGTTAGTTGTATTAGCAGTATCACGAGTAGTGAGCATTCCAGCATCTTTATCAACCTCTGCATGTGCTTTAAAATGTTGGCTGCTCGTTACACTCTCCGTACTGTTATTTACAATTAACTCATCAGTAGCACAAATGCTGGCTGAGCAGTTTGGTCCTTACCAGTATTACAACAATGGCTCTGTTGCTGCTTATGCAATATATTTGTTAATAAATTTTCCATGCACACCAAATCATTTTTATACTGTAAGTTATTTTAAAATCATACTACTACATGGCATACAATTGAACTCCAGCAATAATGTTTACACCATCAGGCTGCATAACTCCTTGACAATCTAAGTATATTTTATCATTTTACCACATATTTTCTTCCACTTATTTGAGGTAGAGTTGCGGGGGTAGTAGCCTAAGCAGGGAAGCCCAGAGTTCCCTTTCCTCGGCCACTTCGTCCAGCTCTTCCCGATTTGATATATTTATGTATTTATTTTAGTCAGACATGACTGAAGGACGGGCCGCCCGGTGCATGAGTGGGTAGCACATTGGCCACACAGTCAGAAGGTTCAGGGTTCGAATCTCCGTTGGGCATCTCTGTGTGGAGTTTGCATGTTCTCCGTGTGGGTTTTCTCCGGGTACTCCAGTTTCCTCCCACATTCCAAAAACATGCATTTTAGGTTAATTTGCGACTCTAAATTGTCTACAGGTATGAATGTGAGTGTGAATGGTTGTATGTCTTGGTTTGTCTATATGTGCCCGGCGATTGACTGGCGACCAGTCCAGAGGGTACCCCACATCCCACCCAAAGTCAGCTGGGATAGGCTCCAGCATACCCGTGACCCTAATGAGGATAGGCGGCATAGAAAATGAATGAATGTTTGAGGGACACAATTACTTTTGATTCTTAGACACTTTAGAAAGAATGTGCATGTGCGTGTGTGTGCGTGTGCGTGTGCGTGCGTGTGTGACTGCAGCACTTGACTAAAAACCTGACAGCTGCCTCCAGGCACATTGGGAAATAGCTTGATGAGCGCCATGTAGGAAAAACAAGCTGCTTATCAACAGCATGCTTTGAAAGCGACCACAAAGAAAGGTCAGACGGCCACAGAGTGCTCAATAGCAAGGAAATATATTATTCAATATGGACACTTTTTGAAATAGATTCTTCCTTTCTAGAACCAATCGAGTCTGATAGTAATGCTAATTTTGGAAGAGATACTATGTTAGGCCTCTTAAACAGTAAACAATACATAGTGTTACCCTCATCATTAGCAGAGGTTATATAAAGATCTTCTTGAAAAAGGGTCAATGCATGGTTGAAAGCTGCAGCAGAGATTAGGGAGATGATAAGATGCATTCCAGCGGTTGACAATACCCATCGATGCTCCTGTTAATTGTCACACACTGGTGAACATCTGCCGTGACTGATGATGGCATACGCGACATTTGGAGTGTTAATCTCTTTGTGGCTAACATTTATGCCACACCAGAGCAAGATTTAATGGAATGTTAGATTACTTAACACACTAAAGTGTATGGGTCTCAATTTTAAAGCAACAATATGTAATAGCTGGATCGTACTAAATCAATATCACGCTACACTGGCTTGTATCGAGAGGGTCCCTATTATGCAAAAGTGACTGTTTAATGACATTCTCAAAATAAAAGTTTACCTGGAGCATGTTCCAACTTTGGGAAAATTGTTTCAGATCCTCAAACAAATTTAAATATTAGTCAATGACAGCACAACTGAACACAGAATGCAGTTTTAAAATTAAACAAAAACAAATATCTTTCATCAAAAGATTAAAGAAAAAAACCCTACATGATCCGGTGTGAAAAAGAGATTGCCCCCAGTTAAAACATAACTTAACTGAGATCTATCGGTCTGGAAAAGATTATAAAGCCATTTCTAAAGCTTTGGGAATCAAGCGAATCACAGTGAGTACCATTATCCATTAATGGCGAAAACATGGAACAGTGGTTAACCTACCCAGGAGTGACCAGCTAACCAAAATGACCTCAAGAGCGTTGTAACAACTCTTCCACGAGGTCACAAAAGACCCGTTTTTGTTCTGGTTTTGCCTGCCAATCATTTTGTAACTACAAATCTGTCAAGGTGATGATTGCATTGAGAGCCACTTCCTGGCATGAGTGGTGCATTAATGTGATTAACCCACACTCACTATTGCTGTTTCATACAGGGCCTCACAGGATGGATCAGCTAATGATGGGGTTTTGATGGGATTTTGACCACGCAAAAGCAGCAGGGAGAGTCACTATGTGATCAGGAGCAGATGAGAAATTGTCAAACAATACTCCTATAAAATGATGCTTTATTAAAACATAATCGTGCAATTCGGCTGCCAATCCCTAGTAGATATCATCAGTAAAAATAAGCCGCTTAAACCATACATGAGACATAAATGCTCGTGTGTGGTTGAATAAATGTCTTCCGGACTTGCGAACAGGAAATGAGGTATGAGAGTTGATTCTGAGTTATTTTAGCCTGATCAATCCATCCATTTTCTATGCCGCTTATCCTCATTAGGGTTGCAGGTTATTATTATTGTACCTGATGTGAGATAAATAATTATCCTTGGCAAGAGTCTGATGTGTGTTATTTGTGTTCGTCAACGTTTGCATTGTCTTAAACCGTATTTTCTCATTTAGAGCATTTTATGCTTAAAAATGCTTAATTTCAAAATCAAAGACAACCCAAAAATGAAAGTGAAAAAATGATACAGCAGACTGGTCCATTTTGTCAAAATGTCATTGTACCAACTCAAAATGATTCTCAGCAGTTTGTTTGGCCCCCACATGCTTGTACGCATGCCTGACAACGTCGAGGCATGCTTCTAATAAGACGACAGATGGTGTCCTGGGGGATCTCCTCCCAGATCTGGACTAGGGCATCACTGAGCTCTTGGACAGTCTGAGGAACAACCTGACGGCGCCGGATGGACCTAAACATAATGTCCCAGAGGACATTCTATTATATTTATTCTATTTGGTTTAGGTCAGGTGAACGGGGGGGCCAGTCAATGGTATCAATTCCTTCATCCTCCAGGAACTGCCTGCATACTCTAGACACAAGAGGTCGGGCATTGTCGTGGACCAGGAGGAACCCACGTCCCACTGCACCACTGTAGGTTCTGACAATGGATGGTCCAAGGATTTTATCCCGATACCGAATAGCAGTCAGGGTGCCATTATCTAACCTGTAGAGGTCTGTGCCTCTTTCCAGGGATATGTCTCCCTAGACCATCACTGACCAACCACCAAACCGGTCATGCTGAATGATGTTGCAGGCAGCGTAACGTTCTCCACGGTATCTCCAGACCCTTTCATGTCTGTTGCATGTGCTCAGGTTGAACTTGCTCTCATCGGTGAAGCGCACAGGGCGCTAGTGGCGTAGTTGCCAATTCTGGTGGTCTAGGGAAAATGCTAATCGAGCTCTACGGTGCTGGGCAGTGAGCACAGGACCCACTACAGGACGCTGGGCCCTCAGGCCACCCTCATGGAACGTGTTTCTGATTGTTTGGTCAGAAAAACACACCAGTGGCCTGCTGGAGGTCATTTTGTAGGGTTTTGGCAGTGCTCATCCTGTTCCTCCTTGCACAAAGGAAGAGATACCGATCCTGCTGAGGGTTTAAGGACCATCTACAACCCTGTCCAGCTCTCCTGGAGTAACAACCTGTCTCCTGGAATCTCCTCAATGCTCTTGGGACTGTGCTGGGAGGCACAGCAAACCTTCTTGCAACGGTACGTATTGATGTGCCATCCTGGAGGAGTTGGACTACTTGTGCAACCTTTGTAGCGCCCAGGTACCGCACAATGCTATCAACAGAGATGTTGATCCAAGCCAAATGAAAAACTACAGCAGTAGAGAGTCAGTCAGTAAAAAACCAACCAAAGGAGATGAGGAGTCAGTGACCTCAACCTGGAAAACCATTCCTGTTTTGGTGTCTGTCTCATTGTTGCCCTTTTAGGATGCACCTGTTGTTGATTTCATTAACAACAAAGCTGCTGAGACTGATTAACTACCCCCTCTGCTACTTAACTGACCAGATCAATATCCCAGAAGTTTGACTGATAGGTTACTATACTCTGATTAAAAAGTTTTTCCATTTAGTCATTGCTTCTCCTGTTTCGTCTTTTCCATTTGCTTTTTGTCATTGCATTTACTTGATGGTTCAAGCTGGTGAGTAAAAGCAAAGGCAAAACAATGACCCGCCCACAGTGACAAGGTGAGTCATCAATAACTGATCTCAAGATTCCTGCTTGCAGTGGCTATGTAGTAGCTATGTTTAAATGTAGCACCTAGGCCGGGTGACCGGAAGTGGGCCACAGAAAGGAAGTAACACCACTATCATGCCACCATGAAAGTCATTGGATGGGACTCCATATTGGATACAGTATATAACTAGGGGTTTTCTACAAGATTCAGGTAGCTAATTGAGAATATGTCTTGTTTTTTCAGAGTTTAAGAATTAAGAAAGATTTATTATGGTATCCTCCTTGCCGTCTGTTTGAAAACAGTCATATACAAAAGTATGACAGAATGGAAGTGCTCAGTGTTTTGGACAGGGCGATACTGCAGTGTCCATGTCTGATGTTGCTCACAGAGATCCAAGGGATGCTCAAGTTGTTTTGAGTATGCTCAGATACATGGAAAATTAGGGGGAACATTGGTCGTAGACCAACTCACTTCCAAGTGTAAGCTTTAGCAAAGATGTGGGTTGTGAGTTGACTTTTAAATAAAGACAGGGTGTCTGCCCCCCAAATTGAGTCGAGGTGTTGGTTCCATAACAGAGCCTGGTACCTAAAGGCTCTACCTCCCATTCTGTTTCTAAAAATTCTGGGAGTGACAAGTAATTGTAAATTCTGTGCGCGCAGTTTTCTACTGTGTTGATAAGGTTCTATGAGCTCTTAAAGATATACGGGTGCCTGACCTTGTAGCGCTATACTTAGAATTAAATACTCAATTCTTAATTGTACAGTTAACCATTGCAGTGAAGATATATGATCTCTTCTTCTGGTTCCAGTCAAGACTCATGCTTGTGCGGCAAAAAAAGGGCAGTAACATCATTTGCAAGCTTGTCTCTGAGGCACTGGGACCTAATGACTATGATTTCAGTTTCATCTGAGTTTAATAGTAAAAAGTAAATGACTTCCTTATGCCGTTTAGGCACACCTGGAGTTTGGACAGCTGACTAGCTTGATTAGGTTTCATAGATAAGTACAGTTGTGTGTCATCTGTATATCAATGCAAATTAATGCAGTCTTTCATATTGATATTACCTAAGGGGAACATATAAAGGCTGAACAATACTGGTCCTAGCACAGAACCCTGTGGGACACCATGATTGACCTGCACATGTCTGGATTCTTTATTACTAATGGATACAAACTGCAGGCAATCTGACAGATCAGACTGAAAACATTTTAATGCAATTCCTTTAATGCCAAAGGTGCGTTCTAATCACCGTCAAATGCTGCTATAAGGTCTAGTAAAACTAATACTAAAAGAAGTCCTGTGTCTGAGGCGGTGATGAGGGCATTTTTACAGGTGCTTTTTCTGTCCTGTGGTGCATCCTAAATCCTGACTGAAAGACCTCAAGTGGATGATCATTTTGAAGGAAATGAAGTTACTGATGGTGTAACTGATTTAGGATTTTGAAGAAAAATAGAAGGTTGAATATTGGTCTGTAGTTAGCTAGGACATGTGGATCAAGGTTAGGTTTTTCTAAGAAGCGGTTAGAATAGAGCCACTTTAAATAATCGTGGTACATAGCCTGTCACTACAGACATATTGATTATATTGAGAAGAGCTGTGTTGACTAGTGGAGTAGTATCTTTGAAACTGCAAGCTTTGGGTATCTTTGACATAGCAAGCAAAATTAAGAATTCAAAGTATCGCTATATCATCTACTGTATATAACTAAAAATGATTTAAACTTACCTTAAATTGTCACAAACATGCTCCAAAATAGCGATGTATCTTGCAAGTAACACAGAGTAAGCGGATGAGCCCCGAATGGATGGGGAAAATAAGCAGTGGAAGACAGTTTACCACATGGAGGAGAACTGACGCTGAGGGGTCTGAGCTGAGTTTGGCTGTGACTGTAACCCATGTTGTTATAATGTTATTATTGTGCCTAATGTGATATGATTTAAACCAGCAAAAAAAGCTAGTTGTTCAGGTCTGGTGCGTCAGTGTTGGTGTCAAACAATTACTGACACTGTACATTCACAAGTTGGTGGTCTTAAAAAGGAAAACTGCACTTTTTGGGGGAATTTTGCCCATCAGGCACAGTCCTTATGTGAGACATGAACACACACGTTTCTGTTTTCTACACATAAACACATAAAAACAGATAAAAAGTGACAGCTCAGTAGTGACCGAAATAGGATTGACCTATCCTATGCGGCCTACAAAGATCGCTATTAAAAAAAAACTCCAAAAATGTTTTATGGTTTTATATACATGCTGTCACCATGTAGTGGCTGCCACATTCATAACATGTACTTACAGTACCGTATTTCTTCCTTGCTTTGTACATTGCTTACATATAGCAATGTTGTAGAAACGAATGCTTACACCTAGCGTTAACTTTTCCAAACTCAGAATTAAAAACACAGTGCCGCAGTGGCAGCATCTCAAATAAGTAGCCTTACGTTTTGATAGCGTCTGAGCCATTTTTTCATGTCCCATTATGTCTGCTTTTATACCATTAACACATCCAGAAAAGAAAAAGACATGTGTGATCATGTCTCACACAAGGATTGTGGATGATGGACAAACTTCCAAAAGAAAGTGCAATTTCCCTTTAATGGCTTATACTGGATTTGTATTTGAGTTGCAAATCAATGTACTGTAGTCTGTGTGTCTTGCCCCTGAGAGGACCCTCTCTGGTACAGCTTTCACGAGGTTGACCCATATACAGTCAAAAATTAGTTGCTCAGTCTTGCCTATGCCTCTGTAGGAACATCACTTAGTGACAATGTTTTCAACCAACCTTGCCCAAATTTTCAAGGTACCAAATTTTACGGTGGTTTGGCTAAGACCCCAAAGTTACACTTAGTGTTTTATAGAATGCAACGAGCTGTGTGAGAAAATTTAAGTCAATCTGAATGATGGGATTTCATCAAAGCGTCCCAATGTGGTGTATGTTCGAAAAACAATAGCACAGGCAACAGACTAGGGGTGCATGTTTTGACACATTTTCATCTTTGTGTGTGCTGTGGTTCGGTAAATAGTGCAAGTTCAGAACAAATCGTTCCGTTAAGAACCCAATACATGGAATAATGCATGAAGGAGGTGGGTCTATGATGACGGATATACTGTATATTTGGTAAAATTAAGTAAATAATAGTCAAAATAATTTGTTTTGCTTTGGCAAAGTCTTGCGCAATACCGTACTTACGTTTGTAACAGCAGCTCTTGTGTTGGATGCTATTAGATGGTGTAGGTGTATCAAATAATGTGTCCAGTCAATGTCTAGGCTACAACACAGAGTAGCTAACACTCAGTAGCAACCTTTTATCGTGATGCATCCTTCCTGAGCCTCTGCAGAAATAGCCTCCTGGGTACCAGAAAGATGTTGGGACCCTACTATGAACGTGTCATCTCCAAGAAGAGGCAAGTGTGAGAACCGTGGGGGGTCCCTGGAGAATTGAGAGCGCGCAGTGTGAAATTCTGCTCCACATTCTTTTTCGGAGGTTAGCATCCACACTAAGAGCACAGAGGAACTCGGTGAGGAACAACAAGGAACATCTGCTCAACCCAGCGAAGCCGCCGTCGTGTCCTCGCAGCTCCCCCCGTAACAGCTGATCCTGCGACTCTATCAGAGTGGAGAAAATCCACTCGCCAACTCAATTATGCAGAAGGTGTGAATAAAACATGAGGCGACCACACAGGAATGTATACACAGCGCCAACATGTGCACCGGCGAGCTCCGGCTGTGCGAACTAAGCCGCTAAGTGCATGCCAATGCCACTCGTCAAACATGAAAGACACGCCGAGGACAACATATAAATGCTCGTGTTCATGTACGTAGTGTATGGACAAGCGTCGGCTGCAAGACAACATGGCGGGGGATAACCACCTACCCTCTCAAGACCCTTCATTAGGTACTGCTACTAACCAGCAGAAGGTGTGATTAGGTCAGATCTAGCTAGTTTGCTGTTGTAAAGTTTTATGTAAAAAAAAAACTAATCATCTACAACAGAGTGTTGGAGTGTGGTTCCCCACATTGGCAAAGCCAATACATTTGCATCCCCACAACTTGGGCTTTCATAGTGCCCAAGTTGTGGTTAGTGCCCAATGGTGCCCAATAGTGCTTTCATCTCTCCTGACTGACTGCCATGACACTGTCGTGTGTAATTGAATGTAATGAGGTGATCTTCTAGATACCCTGGAAGTGAACATTTTGAACTTCTCAATTTACTATCACTACACATTCATTTGACTGTAAAGTAGTTCAGGTCTGAGCTTCACGCATTGTTATCTGCTTTTTATCGCTTCTGCTTAATTGCAAAAGCAACATAGCTCCAACTTCAAGACTTCCCTGTGGTAAGGCATGCTTTCTTTAGTATTTTCTGACATGAGAAATTAGCCGTCATACTTATGGCTCCTCATTGGAAACCATTGGAATTGGTTCCCTGGGCTGGCATAATTAGCATGTCAATGAAGGTGGTTATATTGGGAATTACTGTTTTTAATCAGTTGGACTGACTGCCACTATGCTTGTCATATGCATTTCACTGGAAGGAGGTTTAGCTCTGAGCTTCAGGTATTGTTGTCTGTTTAAAACATACTAGACTACGTTTTCTTAGGAATAGGACTGCATGATTCTACAAAAAAATATGTATCACAATTTTCTTGTTTAGCATTGACATTGCTATTCCCTGGGACACACACACACCTACATACAAATCCAGGGCTATGTTCTTATGTTTTAAATAAATCCCACTATTAGTAGTAGTAGCAGTAATATTAGTGATATTAGTAGTAATAGTGTTGCACTTCTCATTTTCTTAGTCCATTTAAAAAAACGTCCATTGGTTATTCTGACATTATTAATTAAAGGTCCAATATTCATTTGATAGAAATGAATAGAACATTATCACTAATCAGTTAAAACCATGACACGCTCTCTCACTCAACAGTAGATTCATGCACGTAATAGAGACAAGTCAAAGAAGAAGTCTATTAATGAATGTGATCTCTCCTCTCACAAGCTGATTAATAATAGACAGCAAACCTCACTGGTAAAAAGGTACAATATTTTTTATACCACACTGTATTGCATCTCATTACATAGTGCAGGTGTGTCACATTTTGGGGGCTACTGTGTGTATTATTTCATGTGTGAATGTTAATGTTGTTAAAAAACCATAATTATTATTATTAAGTACTGATGATGGCAGATAATGGTGATTGTTATTTTAGTATGAAAACTTATTAAATTAATATTTCATATTAATATCCCCATCACTACATGTCTTCCTGTGTTGCTAAGAATCTTGGCACTCTTTATTAATCATCCTTTGTTTAGTGGGTCAGTAAAGAAAGCTGTGAGCAGCTTTAGGAAGCTGAGAGCCACAAAATACGCATCACATGAGGCACAAGCAAGTTAGCCCTAAAGCTTGATAAATACCCATTTTTCTTTCCATCCAGTTCAAGAAATGAGCGCACATATGCGGTATAGATGTACGGATGATCTCCAGGGAGCCGGACCTGGCTCCTTGTAGGACTCGCCTGCTGATGATGTTTCTGGGGCATTCAGGATGGTCTAATGTATTGTTTTGAAATACTGGTTCAGCACATAAACAGGATGCCAGACGATCTCTGTCACTCTCTACTGTCCCCACTAGTCATGCTAACTCAACTGAGTCCATTAGGACCAGCCTAGTGCAGCCTCCCACCTTTTCATCTATCAGTGCTGGGATGTCAGAGGCGGCAACCTGGACTCAGCCGGATGTGCTGTGATGAGACAACAGGATGAAACAAGCCTTGCCACTCCAGCTCGGCACGGGCCGAACTAAATAATGGAGGATGTAATTAGGCCTTATTTCTATGCATGGGAGTGCACTTAGACTTGATGTCTCCAGCCAGGCTGCTATGCCATTACTGCCATTATCAGAGTTCGATCTCCCTAAGAAAGTGCTGCGAGCCAATTAAGGCCATGATGGGGCATTAAGGCTGGGGGAGAAGATGAGTGACGACACTGACTTACATCACTCAAGGAATAATACATTTTAGTGCAACTGAGACATGCCAATTGATTACATATTCCAATCAGCTGCAACCTGTCTGTGGGAAGTTTGCATGTCATTTTGTGCTTATGTAGGTTCTCTCAGTAAACAAAAACTGCATGTGGGGCTCGTTTGTGCATCGGTCAGACATGCTAAAAGACAAAGACGGTCTGCTATACAGTATTTACTTCTCTGCAGGCAAAGAGACCAAGTTTACCCAACAGGTATTGCTGCAGCAAAAGTGGAGACTGTGGACAATCATTGTGCAGCGCTAACATAAAGCAACAAGAAAAGCATCTGTACTGGGACACTACAAGCTCGCTACAAGATTCTCCACGTGTAAGGATTTGATCCAACAAGATTATGAGGGCAGCAGGAAAACGGACTGCTGCAGCAATGTGGAGACTGTAGAATATAATATTGTAGCGTTAAGACACAGCAACAGGAAATGAATGTATACCAAGATACCACACACAGCATTTTTATAGCAAATTAAATGTGCGTAGGAGAGAGCATGTTGGGAGCCCTTCCCATTAACTCCACATGACATTGACACGGGTTTACCTTTCTGCATGTAAGAAGACAAAAATGTATCCGACAGGAGACTGAGGGCACCGCTGCAAAAAAGTGGAGACCGTGTAGTATAATACTGTGGTACTGGGGCCCAAAGAGCTACATTTTCAAAGCAAATAAACCCATCGCATGCATAGTTGACCTTTGCTGGTAAGGAGACAAAGTTTATCCGACAGAAGACTTTGGCCAAACAGAAAACTGTAGCAACGCGGCGACTGCGGCGTAAGCTAGCGTTAGCGTGTGTGATTAGGTGTGTCATTTCTGCAGTGAAGCATCAGATCCAGCTATTTCTGTTACCCAAATACTATGTACTGTACCTCATAGTACCTGCTTTTGCCAGAGGAAATGCATGCTAACGGTAGGCAGAGTCGTAGCAAGCTGAGCAGTTGAAAAAAGTGATCCGTTCTCAAACAGTGGGGCGCGTCCGCCTGTATGGGGACACGGTGGACTATCAGTGGGGACGCGAGAGGCAGGGAGTTCTTTCAGTGTCGGTGAAAGTAAAAACCAAATGTATTATATTGAATACACTTCACAGCTCTACATTTTTTGGGGGGCCATTTTCCTGGTTTCAGTTTCAAATTCAGTTTGTACAGTACAGATACATAAATAAATAGATATCAGTTGCCAGTAGTATTTCAAATGGGGGGGGGGGGGCACAACAACATTTCTGGCCCCTAGGGGGGGCTGACAGAAAATAACTGAGAACCACTGCGCTAAGCTAACCTAGCATGTACAGAGCTACGCTAATCAAACTAAAACGGGAATAGACGTCGGTAAAGTAAACCAAAACACCGTTTTGCTCCGTTTGCCAAAACACCGACACTGTTTGGCCACTAAACCAATACACATTTAGTATAACAGACTTTTGAAGCTGTAAAATCACACATCGCGTACCTAATGGTGCCCGGACACGCGTGCTAGCTTAGCCTCTTGATAGCTTGCAAAGCGCCCATTACTAAGTGGCCTAAATAGGCCCGGCGCCACCTAGCGTAGCGGAGATGGTACTGCTTCAATTAACAGTCCGGACAAGGGTTGAGCGTAAATACCGAGACCTACAAGGTGAAGACAGATGGACAGATCACCTGGTTTGACGGTCTTCAAGCGAATGGGCTCCCGGAAATGCCGGATGACGGCCAACGTGTCCCGGTTGGTTAGTCCACTGACGGGCGTCCCGTTGACCTCCAGGAGGACGTCTCCGTAGTAGGGCAGCTTCCCGACGTGGCACACCAGCACGTCCAGCTTCATCTGGCCCAGGTGCGGGAACTGGCCCAGCTCGGCTCCCCCGAGGACCTCGACCACGGAGCCAAAGTCCCCGAGGTTTCCCCACGACACGGCGCACTCCACCACCTTGCCGGACCAGTGTTTCTTCTTCTTCAGGGTCCTGGACATGGTGGCTCTCCTCGCTTCTTGTCAACAGTCGAGATGCTGCTTCCACTCGCTAAAGAAGAGCGGTCTAATAAACAAGAGAGAGTGCTGGTTCATCTCCCTGACACGCACCAGAGTGATTCCCACCCCTGGAAGGTGCGCCAGCCATCCCACGGCTGCTCTATGCCCAAACCTGCGCGCCGGAAGGCGACGGTGCACAAGTGCAGCAATCACGGCTTCTCTGTCTCGGAGCTCCCTTCCCTCAGGTGGCCTCCTTGGCGACAAGTTTGTACGGAATCAACAGCCTTAACGCAGCACAGAGACCCGGTGCGTCAACGAGCAAGCCCTCATGGCCGCGGCAGGCAGCGCTCGGCGGCTCCAGGAGGCGGTGTGTGTGTGTGTGCCGTGGAAATCCAGCCCACGCTCCGTGGAGGCATCTGCGGAAGGTTTGAACACACCTGGCACCGCCAAGACTTGTCCAGCCGGGCTCCGAAACGCCCCCCCCCTCCTCCTCCTTTTTTTTTTTTTTACACTGCTGCGCATACGACGGCTGTGGTGACACTGTACCGGCGCCATCTTATGGTTACTGGTAGTACTACACCTCATGAGAAGCTTACTACCACGCTGTGGAGTTTAATACATGTTGTGATGGGAGGAAGTTGGTAGAAGTGCATGTTATTTCATAACCAATTACCATTTTTGATACAACTTTTGTTGTTCCTAAAAGAATAAATGAATGTGAATAACCATTAATATGCTTGTAGTGAGCTTGCAAAAAAAAAAAAACAAGGAACACTACTAATAGTTGGGCAGACTAAAAAAAATTACTTAGACTAGAAAAAATATAAAATATTATAAAATATATTTTAAAATATGCTAAATTTACATTGTCAATCTATGGATGCATTAAAAATATATTCATAAAAGGGTAGTTTTATACAAAAAAATTCCCTAATAGCAAGGACTAATAGTTTTGGTATGTGTAACCAAGTGGTATTGGTGAGGAAATCCTGGTCTCTGCAGGGCCACCCACTGAAAAAACTACCCAGCTATTTACTGCTCCACTTCCCAGCAGATGTACATGCGGGAAGACACCACACTAAACATGTTTTTTCTTGTTTTAAGCAGTATTTCCTTGCATGCAAATCTATAGAAAACTGACTACAATCATGAATTTTCAGCAGACTCCTAATCTGCAGTTTTGACTTCCATTTTTCCTTTTTTATCCATGCAGGAAAAGCATCAGCCAGGCTCCTCTATTACATGCATAATTCATCCCCGTTTAATGAGTTCTAGTGCTGTAAATGTGAACACTGAAGTTACAGGAAGTGCAAGCTGATGTTTGCATGAGGCTGTGCATGAAATCCAAAAGCTCAGAGGCCTTTCACAGCAAGAATCTTGCACGAGTGCACACACCTGGAGCGGCCACAAGTAAAGCTGTGGAGCTGAACATTGCAAATGTCATTCATTCCTGGTTGCGTTATAAATGATGCAGCATCATGCTGACTCAGAGCACACAGTCATATGTCAGTGGTGTTAACATGAGGTCATTACAGGCAAAAGAAGAAAACAGTAAATGTTGTTGCTGTTGCTGAGGAAGGCCTTAAAGATGCTGCACACACTCCAAGCTTCTTTTTTGGCTTCACAATACCCCATTTAATTACTCCAACTTTAAGTAGAACCTTGGCCTTCCTCCTTGTTTCCCTGGAGCTGGAGCACAAGTCTCAGAGGTGATGTTTTCACACATTATTTGTTGGTTTGTTAGGACAATTTTCTCCCCATTTCAAGCTCAATTGGTGCCATCTTGAGACCAGTGTGTTGGTACAATGGGCAACCTCAGGCAGTAGCTGTAGTAAGAGTCACATTTGGGGATTTTGGTTTTTTTAAGTACTATGGTACCTCGCTAGAACGACGGAAAAAGCAAATCACAGAAAAATCCATAAAATGTCTACTTTTGACATTCTAAATCAAGCCTGCGCCACCATACGCTCCAAACCATTCCACCAGTTTGTGGTTCTCTGATTTCATATCAACATTTGCATAAAAGTCGTTATTAAATTACCTTCAGCTCAGCTCCAACAACCCTCACAATCTCTTTAATTGCAATTTTTTGCTCGCAACTTTGGAACTAAATAGCTTAATCCTTATAATATGCATCACACTTGTAAAATCTACAGGTACTCACCGCTAATGAATAATAATGAAATATATTTGTTGTTTAGACAGTGAAGAAGACTCACTACAGGCACAGTGTGAGCTGATGTTTCAACTTTTAAAATCCCTGCCTTCATTCACTCCATAATAGAAATGAAAGTTGCCATTATGGGCGGGGTAAAACAGATGGGTTGACCACAAAATCAACAAAAAAGCCGACAGGTTTTTCCACAAACAATATGCAAAAACCCACTGTACTCGTTAATTTAAATTTTATATACATTTTTCAATATTTGCTTCATCACCCACAAAAAGCTGACACATCAGCTGATTTGAATTCAAGGCAGTATGAATTCAAAACCTAAATCAGTGGAATGCTGTCACTGAAAATGAAATCTTTCAAAGTAGTTGAACACAATTCATGTTTTATATTTAATTGAATAAGAGCTACGTAAAAAAAATCATGCTTTAAACAAATGTACAAAGTCTAAAAATAGAAAACGAAAATAAAATGGAACAAAATGTATAACATAAAAAATACAAATTTAGAAAAGCAGCAATGAGCATTTAGTGTGTTGGTAAACTTTGGTACTGAAGGAAACTACGTGACATTAAGAGACAACAATATCCACAAGAACATTTAACGTCTTTAGGCTAACTTGATAGCTGGAACATTTCCTACTTGAACTGCATGATTTTAGCAGACAGAACAATAATGTAGACAAATAAAGAGGTAAACAACAAAACAGACACAGATCTTGAATTAGCGGAATTGGCAATAAAAATGTCAGAAAGCAGATATGCAATTCATAAATGCACAAATGGTACCTTACAGATTTAACCCAACAGCAGTGGTCAGTACCTATCATCACTCCCATGATGCAACGGCACAAACACACAGCGCGGAATGCGTGAGACGTCGAAATGAGACAAACTAAAAGTGAAGTGCAACAATCAAAAATTTTTTTTTTTAAGGTGAATCGAAAGCGAAGGATGACATTTTGCTTGAAGCTCCAGCAAGAAAGAGCAACTTTGCATTTCCAAAGGACGGAAATTCATAGTAAGGAGGTGTTTTTCTAATATTTAGAAGATTAAACTCAACTACGCAACAATGACAGCAAAAACCTCTCATGTCATATAATGTGGAATTCAAAAAGGAAATAGGTAGGTTTGAATGTGACTGAAATGAATTAGTTTATAAATGCTCAAAGAAGGTGCCGTTTGACTCTGGATTATTTCTACTTTCATATGGGAAACAAACAGGAAGTGTGTTCCACTGTACTTCATCAGTTACTTACCTAATGTGAAATAGCACAGAGACAATTCAAGATCAGCTCTGCAGATGTATGACAAAAAGGTGGCCTGTACACTTACATCAGGGGTGTTCACATTTTTTCCCTCATACATAAAAACTGCAGAATGGGGGGGGCACTTGGATATATTTTCTACATTAAAATATGCCAAAAACAGTTCAATGTAAGTCAGTACATGCTATTTGAAAAAACAGCATATTTGTTTGTCATAGGTGACAAATCAAATAGTTATTAGTGTCATATCTTATATCTTTTTAATAATGAATTTCTTTCATTTTCAAATTATACTAAGGGCCTATAAGATGTGGGCCGAACTTTGGACATCCCTGATTTACATACGTGTATGTATTTAAAAAAAAAAAAAAATCAATACATTCTACATTTTCCACAGTCCTGGAAAACTTTCTCAACATCAGCAAGGAGGATCATGAGTTTATAGCTGTTATATTAAGTGCCTGTAAGATGTAACGGAAAAACGGATCAGTGCATAAAACATGATTGTCAATTTGATGTGCAAATTAAAAACCCAAAGTATCCACCCGTTTCCCAAATTGCTTGAAAGGAAGGCTTGATGATTGCGTAAGGCCATAAAGAATGTCAAGGATATATTCATATGTACTCATAACATACACTACATTGCGGTGTCTTTGCACAGTCTGCAGAAGGGGGTGTGTCCTCTTGCTGCTAGTTGCAGGGAGTCGTTGTCTGACAATTAAACATCTTTACTGACTGACTTGAAGAGTGGTTGGTAATCTCCCAAATATAGTAGCAGGAGCGATTAGGCAAACCCAACCGATCCCACACGGCTCCGTTAAAGCATACATTCATGGCGTTCTAAAGAGGTCACTTTAAATGGCTGTGAGGGGGAATGTAAACACTCCAGAGAGCATCTTTGGCAGAGTGTTAAGGAGGTAGTGGATGCAGGAAAAGGGGGGTGTGAGGTGAAGTCCCAGGCAGACCAGTGAATGGCGTGGTGACCTATGTGGGTGCTGGATGGTCCTGAGAGTTAGTCCTTTTCGGGGCTAATCTGTGATTCTGTGTGCCTCCATCCTC
>QODF01000302.1:0-91508 GCA_024372805.1 Oostethus manadensis
TAACACCCCTATATTCACTTTTAAACTTCTATAGTTCTTTGTTTACAGCACATTGCCCAACGGTGATGCGCAGGCTACAACATCAATGCAGGAACACAAAAGACGACCACCGCTTTAAACTTAGCATGCTACCGAGCTTTCAATTTGTTTATTCTAAGCTTCAGAAAGGTTTTCAAACAGAGTGGGGAAGAAGGACAAAGTAAGGAGCCAAAAACATAGCAGTTCCACACGGAATGGGAGGAGAAGTTTTCTTTTCACTCTATCATGTCAGACGTACCATGGCTGACTGCTAATTTGTTCCAACCCCCTTGAAAACATATAAAGTGTAAATATTGCACCCACCCGAAAAAAATATGTTCATTAATGACAACATAATAATTTACATGCACATCAATGTTAAAAAACTATGAGAAAACTATAAAATCAATGAAAAATAATAATAAATGTTGTTAAGAATATGGATTGGAATGGAATGAATAACAACACTTTCAGGCAAGGAAAGCTTTTTGACAGATGGCAGAAATCGTACGTAACTTTACGTACTATAACTTCATTTAAACGAATACACTACAAAATTAGTACTAAGATTTTTTTTTTACTTTCATTTTATTTTTAACAATGGACGGGAGTTGTTCAGTACACTGTTCGAGAGCAAAGGGGCACCGTGACGTAGCAAAATTGCTGAGTCTGGGAGGAAGAAGATGATGGGAGATAACCGAGATGACCAATGGGAGGGCAGCTTATTCTACGGTTTTACAGCGGTTGGCATCCATTACTTTGGTACAGTACCTTTAAAAACACAAAATAAGCTACGATATGAAATTTAGGAGGACAAACGCCATTTTCAGTTTTTGTATTTTGAAATTTTTTTTTGTTTAAATGGGACGGAGGTTTCTTCGAAGTCTGATTCTTATTATTTTTTGTGTAATAAGGTTTTCCTAAGTCAAGGTTTCACTGTATTACTGTTACTGTATTATTAACTTGTCTTTCATTATTTTTTGACTAATAATAGTCCATAATCAACCACAAAACAGCGCTCATTTATTAATTTTTTTTTTAAACGTAGTGAGGGACAATTGGAACTTTTGGTTTGCAATGTGTAAAATAGTGGTCCCCATAAGTGGTCCCCAAAGTGACCCCCGTATCCTTTACCGTGTGCAGCCCTGGCAGGGAAAAGTTTGGACTCCTCTGATCTAGATCTATTGATATTTTAAAAATGTGAATAAATAAACTCCCCAAAACATCTGGAATCAGCTTGGAAACAAATGTGAACACGCTGTTTCATTTGGCTCATGAGTTGCGAAATAAACCAACACAATAGTAAACTATTGTGAGAATACATTTTTAAAATGATTTTAAAATGATGAACATTTTACTTGATTCAAATGAAATATGAGTTCAAGCATAATATTAAACATGACAACTTCCCCAATATTCGTTTTAAATTCCCATTTCATTACATCAGGCATACATTATGTGAATTAATTCATTCAATACCATATTTTCTGGACTATAAGTCGCACTTTTTTTCATTGGTTGGCTGGTCCTGCGACTTATACTACGGAGCGACTTATACAAGGAAGAAAAACAGTCACGAGAGGGCACTGTAGACGTACGCATCAATATCTCCTATTTCTTAACAATTTAAAATGTAAGAAGTAAACATTAGCTGAGAAAGACGACTAAGAACGACTGAACACAAATGCCGCCCAAAAGAAAACCATATTCTGCAGACTACAAGCTGCAAGTTGTAAAATTTGCAGCTGAAAGCAGTAATCCAGCAGCAGAGAGAACGTTTGGAGTAAATGAGAAACTTGTTAAGAACCAGCGAAAAGTGGAGGCTACACTTGCTGCGATGAAGAAAACAAAAAAAGCTGATCACGGGCTGAAAGCTAGATGGCCACAGCCAGAGGATGCTTGGGTGGGTGCTTGAACAACATGCTGCAGGGAGAGGCTTGTCATCGGCGCAGTTACCTCTCCACGCTCGAGTAGTTGCCAAGGAGATGAATATAAATGACTTTGCGGGAGGAGCTTCTTGGTGCTTCCGCTTCATGCAACGCAACCGCCTCTCTAGCAGAGCACGGACGCCGGTGTCCCAAAAACTGCCAGCAGATTTCCAAGCCAAGATTGATAGTTTCCATGGGTGTAAAGCAAGTAACCGAGCACAACGTGACACCGGATCACATCATCAGCATGGACGAGGTCCCCCTCGCTTTTGACATCCCCACGGGTCGACATATTCAGCTTGTATTTCCTTAATGTGATAACTTGCCTTCCAAGATGAAATATCTGTTTTTCAACTAGTGTTTTGTAAAATAAATTACCCGCAAAAAATGCGACTTATACTCCAGTGCGACTGTTTTTTTCTGCCTCTTCATGCATTTTGGGGCTGGTGCGACTGATACGGTAACAATATATGGTAACGGTCATTTAAAAGACAGCATATTCCTTAAGAGGGGACAGAGGAGTGAGCCTGATAGAAAATAACAACGCACATGTTAACATCTGCTTGGAGAACCTAGGAGATAGAGTGAGACCGCGATAAA
The DNA here is from genome assembly GCA_024372805.1 of Oostethus manadensis. Classification (NCBI taxonomy): domain Eukaryota; kingdom Metazoa; phylum Chordata; class Actinopteri; order Syngnathiformes; family Syngnathidae; genus Oostethus; species Oostethus manadensis. The sequence goes on from QODF01000302.1 coordinate 2,547, forward strand.
TGGCAATTTCAAACCCTGCTTGTACTTGATTTAGAAAAACATCAATAAATAACATCATCAGCAGGTGATAATAAAGAGTCAACAATCAACAGCATGCTGGGATTGGTTGGGCTCCAAGAACAACAGGGATCTGGTTGGTGATCCTGTTTAGAGAACCTGGGGGTGGGCAGGAAGTGAAAAGTTGAAACCCTGTGAGACGAGTAATAACTACAACTACAACATAGTTGCAGTTGTTATTGTGTTTATTTTTGAAGACAGGGGTACAAATAATAATAACGTTGACAGCAGACTATCATTAGTACTAGAACAGGTTAGAATTAGTTTACTAGTTCCTACTAGTTAGTTAGTAGTTCAAAGTAGAGATGGAGATGGTTAGAAATGGAGTTAGTTTGATTCCATGGCCCCTGCAAGCTTTGTCTTGGCACCCTAGAGTACGACGCAAGACCAGAGAGTTTGCGAAGGAACAGGGCGCCAAAAGCACAGACGGTCAGGGGACCCTTGTTTCCCAGACCCACAACCCAAATCTTGAGCTGCAGAATTGGCAGATCATCAGAGAGTGTGCAAACTCCAGACCAGCACAGCCCATCACACTGCGCCACTGGAGACCAGAAGGGTATCCCCAGGAGAGGCAGCGCCGTGGGGAAGCCACACCAGGGCTGTAAAGGCGAGACCAGTAGCCACAGCGTCGCCAAGCCCACCATGGTATTAGTATAGCTATGGAGGGCGCCGCACCTGCCCAAGTCCACCAAACCCAAAGTGGTTACAAGTGAGGGGGTGAACAAGTCTGGGGCACACCAGGGGCAGAGGAGTCGCCGTGAGGCCCAACCCCCCAAAAAAGGACCTCCAGAACCTCCATACTGAAGGGTTCCCATGGGCAACAGTGACCACAGCGCCTAAAAGCCACGGGTCAGTCATACACCCCAAGTCAGACCCTTTTTCCTAACAGCAGGACAAGCAACATGCACACCTCCCACGGGAGCCCCATGAGGACCTGAAGAATGGAGCAGACGCATGTGCCCACAATCCCAAAGAGATATTTTTTAACATCTTCTTTCTAAAATTGTGCTCTCAGTGGCTGCACTGAGTTGGATCATGGCGCCTGCCAGTTTGCGTTTGTCCGCACGTGGCCAAAATTCCTAAGACATTTTCTCCCCCTCGATATATTGTGTTTTTTCCTAAATAAATTGTTTTTCTTAATTAATTAAATAATTGTTAAATATAAATGTAATAATTTAATTTGCAAATTTATCTGGGAGAATAATAAAGTATATATCTATCTGTATGTGTATAAATGTATAAATGATCGCTGTTTCATGGTCGACTATGGTCTATTATTAGTCAAAACATATTGAAATGCAAGTGAAATGTCGTATTCTGGTCACTAGGCGTCAGTTATGAGACAAAACTTTGAGACATTACCTTACATTACCTTACATTACCTTACATTAACACTGCATGAAGTCAGTCGTGGCTTGTCTGACATGATAGAGTGACAAAACGTTTTCCTCCTATTCCGTGTGGAAGTGGAAGTTTTTGGCTTATTAAGAAATAATTGACTAACTTCCTTACCAGTTAGCTCACTAGCTTGTTATCTAGCAGCCTTCTTGAGTCCCTGCAGCATAGGAGTTGCACAATGAGTTGTAAACAATGAATAGTAGGAGAGTAAAAGTGACTATAGGCATGTTATTTTATGCCTACAGGGCTCTAATAATCTTAAAAAAGATATTTAGGTGTTCTATGCTTTAACTACAAAAATATTCCATTTCGTAACATTGAATTCTATTTATTGCAGTCGGGTCAGATCGTCACGATCACACAGGATCACCCATCTAGACTCACCTGCCTCTGACTTTCCCACCCGTCAACAAGAAAAAACAGTTTTGGGCCCGCTTACTAGCGCATGTTGATGTGGATAATGTCTACCTGCCCACGCCTGAATGGAAGTGGAGGGACTGTGAGTCACGGACTTTGACTTCTCCACAGTTTTTCAGTAGCATCCAGTCTTTCATGTTGAGTGAGTAACGGCTTCAGATGGGTGTTGCAGCATCCACCATCTCCTGGATCACTGACTGCTTGCCTGACATGCCCCAGTTTGTGTGCTTCATCTTTAGTAGGAGAGATCTGAATCGTCAACTGGATTGGGGGGTAGAGTTGTGGACGTTTCGCTTCTATTTGAAGAGGCTTTGTCAGCTAGAGTTTTTGGGAGTCGGTGGACTTAGTTGGAATTCTCTGTGGACTTAGTTGTACTTCTCTGTACCGAAGACTCTAGCTGAAAAAGCCTCTTCAAATAGAAGCAAAACATCAACAACTCTACCACCCAGTACAGTCGACGATTCAGATCTCAGGATTGATATTTTCTATTCTATATTTTCATACCTCTTAAATCTGGATTTGGAACATTTATATAATAGCATGACCCATACAATCCATAACATACGCTCCAGACACAACATTTCAAATAATCAAGTTACTGGCTAGGAGAGTGCCTGACAGCAGCTCCTGTGTGAATGTTCACTGCATGTATTCTCTCCCTATTAAATAAAGCGATTGAAGTGCATCACGAGACTCTCTTTAGCCACAAACAGTGGCGGTAGAGTAGTACTGTATGTGTCAGGAAAGTTACAGTTACAACAGCCACCTGTAAATACACTGTCAATGCTAACATGTTTATTTGATCTCATTTATGTCTATGGTGGCTTATTTTCTCTTATTATGTCTACTATATTGGGTGATACCAGCATAAAGGTCATGCAGGGGTGTTATTTCATGTCTACGGTGCTCTAATACTGTAATGGTAAAAAAAAGATGTATTAAAAAGGTCATAAACAGGTTTTCTATCCTCTTATTACAAAAATATTCCATTTATTAACATTGAAACCTATTCGGTGGAAATTCACTTATCGCAACCTGGAAGCATTACAGATTTACAAGGAATTGTAATTTGTTATTATAACTATGAAGTAATTTACATTTTCAGTAAACCTAAAATATCAATAGTAAAATAGTAAATATATATATAGCAAGCAAAAATGAAAGTTGGTATTTTCTAAACATTTTGCATGTTCAATTATCACTCGTCCGGTTTGAGTTTATGAAGAAAAGCGCACAAAAAAATATCCCATTGTGGTATTTTTAATGGTGGCAGGGCATGATTAACAAAAATTGTAGCGTTTACTTAAAAATGCTCTAATTTATATATTTACTATTATTATTTTTGGATAAATGCTTGATTTGCATTTTGCGTGAGTAGATAAATGAAGTGTTGAAAAAATATATTTTTTAAATTTTGCATGTTCTTCAGTGTGATGCCTCGCTTTTTAGTTTTTCCATGCATTCGCATACACAGTCATTTTTTTACAATTTATTACAATTTATGATGGCGAGGCTTTTTCTGTGAAGTTTTTTTCACCATTTTCCTTCCCATTTCCGGTGTCGGCGGGCTGACCAGGCCGTAACATAATGGTGACGTAACACAGAGCTGGTGGATGCACCATGCTTCAATGCTCCTTGCAAAACTCATCGCCGTGTTCTTCCAAACATTGTTAGTTACAATTCTTGAAGAGAAGCTCCTCAAGATGGACGAATGGAGATGCTGATGAGGACTGTGTGGCGATGGCTGGGCTTTGAAAAGGACAGAATGTTTGTCAGAAAAGGCAGATTTTAGTGCAGATTTGGATTTTTTAAGGCTGGTGGTCTTAAACTTTTGACAGCTTGTCTAGCTCTTCCTTGATCCTCAATTTCCTCATGGGGCTTTTCCTCGTAGTTCCTTCTTCACACCGTGTTTTCTAAAGACATCTGATTAGCACAAGAACAACAAACTCAAATAACAAACCTCTTTTGTCGCAAACCTGGATGGAAACATCGGAAAGCGCTTCAGCAGCATGACATGTGTGAGAGGAGTGAGGCCAGTTTAAACTTGAAAGGACTGAAAAACTAATCTGTCCAAAATATGGGAGTAAATGTTTTTTTCTCCTCGAGTGTTTGCTTGAAATTGTTTTGCACTTTTTCCATATTCCGCTCCAGATGGAATGACCCACTTGAGAGAGCGAGAGAATGAGGAAGGCTATGTGCCATTTTGGTGAGTAATACACCCTCCACCCACAACTCCACATACACACACACACACACACACACTGAACTGCAGCGATCCTTTTTGGCTTAAAAATAATTTCTTGACTTTTCTGAACACAGACCCCGACCACATTACGGTTCGAATTTTGCAGCTGCACTCTTAGGTTATTCCTATAGAATCAGAGGAGTGCCAAAATGAAAAGGAAATATGGTAGTGTTCAAAATAATAGCAGTCCAATGTTACTAATTAGAATAATCACTGTTATTAGTATATTTGCATTGCTACATGGCAAACAAGTTACCAGTAGGTGCAGTAGGTAGATTCTCATAAAACAAACAACAAACTGCATTCATGATATGCACGCTCTTAAGGCTGTGCAATTGGGCAATTACTTGAAAGGACTGTGTGAAGGAGTTTGTGAAAAATCAGGTGTGAATCAGGTGGCCCCTATTTAAGAATGAAACCAGCACTTGTTGAACATGCATTTCTCTTTGAAAGCCTGAGAAAAATGGGTCATTCAAGACATTGTTCAGAGGACCAGTGTACTTTAATTAAAAAGTTAATGGGAAAAACTTGAGGGGTGCTAACAAATTTTGGCTCTTCAGCTAAAGGCATTGGCTGATCTTCAATGGGCAAAACCAGAGACACGTGGCAGAAAACGGAAGACAACTTTTAAAATGGATAGAAGAATAACCAGAATGGCAAAGGCTCAGTCAATGGTCAGCTCCAGGATGATCAAAAACAGTCTGGAGTTACCTGTAAGTACTGTGACAGTTAGAAGACGTCTTTGTGAAGCTAATCTATTTACAAGAATCCCCCTCAATGTCCCTCTTTAAAAAAAAGTCATGTGCAGAAGAACACATCAACTGGCCTAAAGAGAAATGACGGAACATTTTGTGGACTCCTGAGAGTAAAATTGTTAGTTTTTGGGTAAAAAGACCGCACACAGTGTGTGAGATGACCCCCAAACTCTGAAATCAAGCCACAGTACAGAGTGAAGACAGTGGAGCATCATGATATGGGCATGTTTCTCCTACTATGATGTTGAGCTTATTTATCGCATACCAGGGATCATGGATCATCTTTAGCCTTCAGCCGATCCCAGCTGACTTCAAGCGAGAGGCAGGGAATAGCCTGGACGCCAGTCAATCGCAGGGCAGCCAAACAAACATTCACACTCACATTCATACCGATGGACAATTTAGAGTCACCAATTAACCTAACATGCATGTTTTTGGAATGTGGGAGGAAACCGGAGTACCCTCACACACACGGGGAGAACATACAAACTCCACACAGAGATACACAATGGAGAAAAAAAAGCTCCCTTGTGGCGTAACTGTGTTAGTTAGCAAAGAACTACAGTCGCCTGCAGATGTCATCATAGATGTGCGACGGAGCTATGTATTAGCCAGCTAACAGGACACTAATAAGGATTTTTTGCGATAGTGTAGTAGTGTATCAATAACACAATAAGACACACTGTTTTTTGTACGCTAACCGGAAAATGTACGCAAGGGAGGCAACTTTATTGCCGTTAACAGGAAACCAAAAAATCTCCAGTAAACACAGCCAACATTTAAAAACGTCATGATGGTCTGTATAAAATCCACACCTTAGATACAAAGATGCACGGCCTGGTAATTTGTTTCTTGCAAAAGCTGGTTTTGATTTATGACTGGAGGGAAGCATTTATTCTTTAGAAACTGCTCTGTGTCAAGATTGATCATCAGAGAGGGTGGAAGAAGAGCTAAGGGACAAATAGTGGGTGGAAAGTAGATTCATGTCGTCCTGATCTCTCAACCCTGACCCCCAAGCCACCATCAGATACCCCCCACCCCCCACACCCACTCCACCACCACCTGGAGGTAAGTCGCCATCTTCCTTCATTATATCTTTCTGCCTCATTAAGTATTCAAGAGACTCACCTAAGGCGTCCTCACCCCGAACGCCCTAAGCCGCGATGTCACACTGAGGTGGCGGTGCTTGTCTTGATGGGTGGGGCGGCATGGGGGCGGGGCAACTCTTGGGGGGTGGGAGGGTGACACAACACGGTAGATCTGCTTGACGAAAGATGTCATCATTTTATACATTGTAGTCCAAGGAACACAAAGTTACATTTTGTTCGGGGTTGTCCTGATTGGATCCTATGTTTGATATCGATCAGATATCAGCAAAATAAACCAAAGGATTATATTATATGGGCCTCCATTGAAACTCCAGTATCAGCACTGTACCCCAGAATGCAGAATGCAAGTGACCAAAACAAAACTTGTTTATGGTAATGGTTTCATTTATTCACTGTCAGTCAAAAAGGGATTGTGCTTCCGACAGATCATCCAATCACCATGCAGAGGGGCCAGCTCACTGCCCCATAGACACCCAGAGAAGCTGAGCATCCAACGAGCGCGACAAAGCCCTGCATTTATCCAATAACCGTCCAGTTTTGCACAATGGAACAACTCACTCTACGCTTCCCCATCGAAGTCAGTAGACGCTCAGCACCAGACTGTGGGGATGAATGGTAAGGAAGTGGTGATAAGTAGCTGATTATGAACAAACAAAGGATGAAGGTATTCTACGCATATTTAGTCAAGGAAATGTACACACAGCACTACATATTGCACCAGCAAAAAGGAGTAGGAAGTAGTGTTGTGACGTTCAGGAACAAACCGGTTCTTTTGAACAGCTCGTTAAAATGAATGACAGGAACTGAGTCGCAGGAACATGGGAAGGTGCTTATTAGATAATTAACCCAAAGACAGTTCAGGAGTCCTCTTCAGGGTTTAACTTTGTATGCTTTCTTGTTCTGTATTATTAACGATGTTTTTAAGTGGAAATATTTGCATGTAAAGATGTTTTGCTCAACAATTCATTATAATCTGCTGTTTATGCGTGTTCAAGTCCTGGTTTACACACATACGCGGAATTTGTACAAAGGGTAATTCAAAATAGTGACGTGATATGGCGCCACTCTCAGGAATATTTGGGAATTTTAAACAGACATTTAAAATTCAATCCACACATATTAAACAAGGTTATAATCAATATTTCAGAATAATTCAAATAAATATATAATGGGGTAACTAAATTCTTTACCTTCCAGTGATTATTTCCAAGATAAAACGCGTCAGGGCCAGGTTGGCTTCTAAAAACCTGCAACATATAAAAATGAGCCAGTTTTTTGAAGGGCTCTTTGAAAGGAACGGCTCACCAAGATCCGGCTCCCCTCAAAGAGCCATAAATCCCATCTCTAGTAGCAAGAAGCAAATCTTATTTTTCTGTGTTTCACATCAGTAACAATAAATGTGTTCACTTCCTGTATTCCAAATGTAGTCTTTGCCAATTTTAAACACATAGGAAAATGATAAGGCAGCATGACAAATGTGGTGCAATAGAAGTCAAGGTTTACAATCACTGGAAATAAATCACCCGAATTTCCAATGTATAGGACACACCCACAAATTTGTACATGCATTAGCCACACCGTAAAATAAACACATCATAAAATGGCATATTGTGGCGCTCACGAGTCGGTGAGGAAGAGGTCGGCTTTTATTTAGCTGGACCCGATCATGAGCTACAAGGGAACTCAACATAACAAGTCTGACCTAAAACAAAGAAAAGTCAAATCATCACACAGCAACTTAACACGCAACAGGTAGGTAACAAATAGACAAAAGAACTACCAATACTAGTGGAGAATAATAAACCACTATGTTAGCTGGGATAGGCTAACCCCGCAACCCTAATGAGGATAAGCGGCATAGAAAATGAATGAATGAATGAATGAATATGTTAACTGCTGTATATAACTAGCAAGGCATGATGGGAAGCAGTCTTCCCAGCCAAATAACTACATAACTATATAAGGCCAAGATAACATGTTGTCCATAAATCTCCTTAACTGTATGACCATTTATTTAACATTGTCTTAAGATAATTCATACAAATGATGTAATATAATAATTTTTTTATAATATTGTAATATATGTATTAAGAATAGAATAAAAATAGCATACTATTGGAAGTAATAATACACCTTAGATCACACATGTATAGTAATACTGTATATTGCTTATAAATGACCTTCTCCTACTTGGAAGCATAATTTACTTGCTTGGTTATGATCATTACCATTATTATTACTATCACTACTATATTCATATATAATGACCTAAATCCTGATTCAGGACTATAGACTATATTGATCTTAAACAGAGGTAAAAGTGAAGATAGTAATTTAACACATTGAAAGATATGCACACTGACATACTGTAACTATGATTGTGTCTTCTTTTGGATCGTTTTCACACAATAAAATCAGATAAGGGCAGACAAGTGGAGGTTCTACTCCAAAATCTTTGTCTCTTTTAATGCACAGCATAGGACACTCATATACCAAAATCATCAAATTAGGGAACACAAGTCGAGGCTCGGCTGCAGAAGATCATCCATCTCCTTGCAGCAGACCTCCAAAATCTTGTCTCTTTAATGCACAGCATAAGACACTTGGCCAAGAGTGGTGGTGAGAACCATCAGACAAAAAAAGACTTCAAAGGCCTATTCTTCTTTAATGCCAAAAAATTGTCCGTTTGGAATTTGCAGGAGAGCACCAAACATGGGACATTGAAAGGTGGAAGAAAATTTTAATCTATGATGAATTTTCCACACGGCACAGTGGAGGGGGCACCATTATGATCCTTCAGTGGAACAATGGAGCTTCACCAGGTTGTGCAGGGACGTCATTGTGCAGGGGGCATTCTTCATGACTGGGGGTTCTAGTGTGGTAATGACTGTTTTGTTCAGCAGGATAACGCTGCACTTCACAAAGGACTTCTTCCAGAGGAATAAGATCACTCTTTTGGACCATGCTGGGTGTTCTCCTGATCTAAATCCAATGGAGAACATGTGGATGGATGATTGCAAGGGAATTTTACAAAAATGAACATGAGTTCCAGACAATGGATGCCTCCCTTGAAGGCATCTTAACCACCTGGAGCAACATTCCCACCAGCTTCCTGGAAAGACTGGCATCAAGCATGTCCAAACCAATGTTTGTGGTGATTAACAAAAATGGTGTAGCTACTCATTACTGTGTCCTTTTTTCAATATTTTATTTCTATTTTAGGTGGATTTTTGTGGTTTTCGAGCTATGGTCTTAAAATTTCAATCAGCCTATTTCACTTAATGCTTGTTTTCAACTGCTCTTTATGATCCGGAGTGTATTTGTTGTTATATTTATTTGGATTCTATTATATTTCAAACAGTTTCCAGTAGACAACTCCGCTTTTGGTGTGATATTTTGTTTTGTTAGTGATTCCTGACATGTGAGCATTGCTCTTCCTTTATGAGGACAACATATATGTTTTTAATAGCCCGCCCAATCCTCATATTTGGTTCTCCAAGTCCAAAACATGAATGCTGATGTGAGATTCATGATTGATAACCTTCGACCTTTCTCTTAAACACTGTTGATGTTGACTTACTACAAAAAGTACTGCATTATACATAACCACACACACACACACACCCAGCTGTGTTTGGGTTGCATGTTGCTATGGTACAGCAAAAGAAAAAAAAACCCAAAACTAACAAAAAGTGACATAAGGCTATAAAACACAGCTGAAAACATTCAAGATGAAATCCTCATTTATTGAATTGAGAGCACATTTAGCAACATTCCACGTGGATGATGTCACACATACACAGTAGTACGTCCCGGCCGCTCCAACAAGAAGGAGCGTGGCATCCTCAGGCTGAAAAACAACAATCAGGTGCAAGCGGCGTTAAGCTCATCTTCTCAACCTGATGGAGAGATGATGAAGATGGTGATGGTAGAGGAATGTTTTACTGGCGTGCTTGTTGTTGTACAGTGACTCAGATGCTCCGCCCACAGACATACTGAGTCACCAAGCACTCTGTGTGTGTGTGTGTGTGTGTGTGTGTGTGTGTGTACCTGATTTAAATGTCAGGAAAGTGAGAATCTGACTCAGTTTTGTCTTCTTCTGATTGGAAGATTTGAACTTTGCAGCAGGAGCACACACTTGAGTCACTTGAAACCAAATTATGATCATACGTGCTATGTTGCTTCAAAGTGTATTCTTAATTACTAAAACAACCAAAACATTTTTTATGCTGCTGGAAAAAAAAACACAATAAGACATTTTTTTTAATCAAAACAGCTGGTTCTCAGGTTACGTACAAGTTCCCTTCCCAAATGCAGATGTAGGTCGGCGGCAGTGGAAATTGCTCTAAGACTGCAAGGGAAGCTTGGCTTCCCTAACAATGTCCACCCCTCTGGAGGAAGAGAAAGAAGCAAAGGATAATATCACTGAGCAAACAAAAAATAGAATTGACAAGATGGTTCTGAATGCACGAATGAACGATGTGATCCTCACAGGGCTCAGCGCTACACCCAAGTTTAAAGACGGGGAAGCGCATAACAGAGGAGAACCAGAACAAAGCAAAAGATTGTCAGCATCCTACAATCAAAGGAGGTGGATATCGATATCATCAAACCAAAGTTAAGTCGAACTTTAAGCCTTTCAAACTCATGGATGGGAGCGTCAGGACAAGATTAAATTAGTCTTTGTTAATCCAACCTAGAGTGTTGGTTGCACTTTATTCAAATAAAAAGTGAATGTATTTGCCATGAATTGTGGTTTACTTAATTATATCCATAATTAACGTATACCCGATTCTCTTACAAAAGGCAAAGAGAATTCAGGAAACTTCACCTGCACTGTCCAGTATCCAGCTATTTATTTCACATTCAGACTGCGTGAATGTTTGGCTAAAAAGTTACTGAATCGATGTAAAGTTACTGCATCGGATCGTATCGTATCTTTCTAAATGAACCAGTATCATCCTTGAATCGAATCGCCAGCCACGAATCGTGACACGAATCGAATCGTTGTAAAAACAAATCGTTACACCCCTAATATATATATATATGTATAAAAAACAAATTAAAACAAATTAAACCATAACAATAACCCCCCAAAAAGGGGTGAAATATGTAGTGCTGTGTGTGCATTACACACTAAATATGCGCTTGAATATCGTCAACTTTGTTCACACTCACCTACTTATCACAAATAACCGATACCATTTCCTTCTTATTCGCTGTTTTGTTGTTGTTGTTTTTTTATACAGTCAGACACTGAGCATCTACTGACTTCGATGGGGAAAGCGTAGAGTGGATTGTTCCACAGCGCAAAACTGGACCGTCACTGGATAAATGCTGGGCTTCGCCCCGCTCGCCAGACACTCTGCATCTCTGGGGGTCTATGCATGCTTATGCATGTTGACTGGATGATTGGGTGTCTGAGGCAGAATTCCCTTGTGACTGACAGTGAAATGAGCGAATCAGTGATCTTAAAGTATAAACCTCCACCAAAGCATTTACTTAGTTATTAATTCCGTTGTTCACAACTGCCCCCGACCCTAATGAGGATAAGCGGCATAGAAAATGAACGAATGAATGAATGTTCACAACTGGTCCGAAGACTTTGCCGATCCCCAGCGACTTTGTTAAACACGACTAGCATTGTGTTTGGCGACTCTTTTCTGTTACCCAACTGTCAAATGTTCAAAAGACCACATCACATCCCAAGCATGGTATAAGGCAGGGGCTGGTTGGGGGCCGGCTGCAAAATAATATACAGTTATAAATGCCACAGTTTTGCATATGTTGTTTGTTGCAAGTAGCGACATGTCCCACTTTGTTTGGCGGTCCTTGAACGCATCATATAACTTTATTCCACAGTGCACAGGTCTGTATTCAATCGGCCCTCGCTTATCAGGGTTAATTGGTCCCAGACCTGACTGCAATAGGTGAATTTCTGCAAAGCAGGATTCATTATTAATAAGCGAAATATTTTTGTAGTTAGAGCGTAAAAATCTGTTTATGACTTTCTAAATACAGGTTTTAACATTATTAGAGCCCTGCTGTCATGAAATAACAGCCCTAAAGTCACCTTTGCACTGCTATTCTTATAGCGCAGGTTATAGCTGCAAGGACATAACAGATGGCCACCACTAACATTACAAGATAGCTAATTAGTAAGCCTGTCCATTTTATTTTGAAATTAAGAAAGGGTTTTAAAAAAAGTGGGGACAAAAGACAAAGAAAACAAAAACTTACCACACAGAATGAAAGAACTTTATTTTTCATTCAGTCATGACATGTCCCTCTCAGCCGTGGCATGTCAGCTCGGCTCTGTGTGTAGTGTGAAAGGTAATGTCTCATAACATTACGGTTGCCTAATGATCAGAATACTACATACAACTTGTTTTTCAACATTTTTTGACTAATAACAGGCCATAGTCAACCACAAAAAAGGGTTCATAAATGATCTCTGCCATGGAGGTTATGTTTTTGCCGGCATTTTGTCTGTCTGTTTGTTTGATTTGTTTGTTCAAAATAACTTTGGATGAACTTTTCAGGAATTGAAGTAGGATATGAAATAATTGATTACATTTTGGGGGTAATCCGGGTCACCGTCTGAATCCAGGATTTTTTTTTTAAAGAATTCTTTAACATTGGATAGGAAAGTAGGACCATAAATGGCATTTAACATGAATTGTTGTTTACTTGAAAACAACAAGAATCTATAGAAAACTTCACCTGCACTGTCCAGTATCCAGGTATTTATTTCACAATCACACTGTTTGAATTTTTGGCTAAAAACTTACTGAATCGTTTCAGATCGTATTGTTCAAAAAAAACAAAAATAAACATAAAAAAAAAAAAAAAACAAAAAATAAAAATAGAAATAAAAAAATAAAAAAAAAAAAAAATAAAAAAAAAAAAAAAAATAAAATTTAGAATAAATAAAAAATTAAATTTACATTTTATTTGGATCCTACAAATATGTATCATCTTGTTCTGTCATTTACAGTATCTTTTTTTCAATGAAATGGGCATTTTCAGACATAGTGAATGGAGATTAATAATGATTAATTTAAAAAATGAGATTAATCTGATTCAAGTTTTTAATCATTTTACACCCTAATTATTGTCATAGTACTTACAATAGATAATATATTGCCTGACTAAAGAGGTATTATTAATATTATCCATCAACCTGACTATTCAAGGCTTTGATAGGATTTTGCTCCAAGATGTGTCGGGCCCTGAAAAAGAACGTTTGAGTACTGGAGACCAGCAGGTAGAAGGTCATGTGACTAAAGCACTGTTGACTCTTCTTCTTCGTCAACATGAATCACATCCTGCAGGCGTTTGCTTGACTTCTTTCCCTCAACCAACAACAGCAGCTTCTTCTTTTGTCCTCGGGGACGTCACCCCGGATTCAACTGAGCTGCGGTCCAATCTGGTTTTAGCTCGGACCTCCGGGCGCCAGCACGAATCAGACATGCTTCCAAAACACAGAGAGTCCATTTTTTAGCAACTTCACCCCTCGGGCAAACATAATTGCCTCCATCCCTAAAGACCAACTTATGAGATCAAAAGTGACATGTTATTTAAAGCTACGACCTGAAGGCGTCTCACCTGCAATCCTCCGACAAATGAACACAACATGCCGGATAGAATAAATGTAGCGCTTTGTTTGTGTGTGCTGTTGCAGCGATTCAGAGACTGATTACTTGAAATTTAGATTATTGACATCCACCAGCACAGGTCAACTTTCACGCTTGTAATTCTTGGTTTGTCAGGAAGGTAAATTCCACGACAGACAAAACTAATCAGATATCCTCGTCACCTTGTTAATGCAGTAACAACGGCAAATCTGTCGTTGTCAATGCACAATGGTGTCATTTTCCCAAAGACAACCGATTGCTCAACGTGCGGGGCTTTTATAGGCTTGCTTTATTATATATATATATATATAAACATTACATTATATATTTTTATAAGATTGCTTCCTGATTGGCTGTTGGTTCGCTCCAAGTGACAATCACAGGGCCACAGCACAAGATAGTCAGTCTGGATCATTTTTATTATTTGTTTATGTATTTGTTTGTTCTCCAAAAATGTGTTCTACAGTCAGGCGATCTGGAAGCTTTGGGTTTGAAATTTCCTTTGGGCATCTCTGCGTGGAGTTGGATGTGTGTGGCTTTTCTTAGGGTACTCCGGTTTCCTCCCACATTCCAAAAACATGCATCTAAATTGTCCATAGGTATGGCGCATTTTGCCACACAGTCAGGAGATCTGGAAGACCTGGGTTCAAATCTCCGTTGGGCATCTCTGTGTGGAGTTTGCATGTTCTCCCCGTGCGTGTGTGGGTTTTCTCCGGGTACTCCGATTTCCTCCCACATTCCAAAAACATGCATGTTAGGTTAATTGGAGACTCTAAATTGTCCATTAGAGTGTAAATGTGAGTGTGAATGGTTGTTTGTCTATATGTGCCCTGCGATTGACTGGCGACCAGTCCCAGGGTGTACCCCGCCTCTCGCCCAAAGCCAGCTGGGATAAGCTCCAGCATCCCCGTGACCCTAATGAGGATAAGCGGTGACATCCTTACTGCTGTCTTATTCATCTTCTTGTTTTGAGGGGGATTCTAGTAAATTGGACAAAGTTACCAATGGCGCTATAAAGTCCAAACCCGGCTGTTTGCTCAGATCAAATCAAATCCCCGCAACGAAAAGTGTATTTGGAGTGAGCTTTGTGTGTGTCTGTCATGAGCGTTAGTGTCACTTTGAGTGCAGCACATTAGTTACAGGTTTTACGGCGCTATAATTAATCCTTGTCACGCTCATCTATAATTCACGGAGGTGATTTTTTTCATGGATTTGGAGCAGTTTCTTTAAATGCAACTTCCCTACACTAGACTAAGTCGATGATGGGAAATAAAACTGATATTTTTCCATCTCAATATACTTTGGTGAGTGGTGGCATGTGTCCTAGGCTGGTCATCAGTCTATCAGAAGACAATCAAATCACTCAATTGGATGTAAGTGGATCTATCAAATACAGTACAGTACAATAAAGTGTTCATATTAATAGCAGTCCAATGTGAGTAACCAGATAAATCACTCTAATTAGTATATTTTTATTGTTATGTGCAAACAAGTTATATGCACAATTGGCAATTAGGCAATTGGGCAATTAGTTGAAAGGGCTGTGTTCAAAAAATAGCAGTCAGTCTGTCCGCCGTTACAAAGTCAAAACTACTGTATGTTGTACAAACTTTTTTGTTTCTAGGATTTGGCAATCCTGTGAACGACTAAAGTAATATTTAGTTGTATGAGCGCAGTTTTTTATAACCGCTTCACATCTGTGTGGCATGGAGTCAACCAAGATTCTTTAACAACATTCCACAATTCATGAACATTTCTTGGTTTCGCTTCAGAAATTGTCACCCCACAAGTTCTCCATTACCATTATCTCCATTTAACTGGATTAAAGTTTAGGTATCGGGCTGGCCACTGGTTTCTAGAGTGTTTGGGGTCATTGTCTTGTTCAAACAGCCATTTCAAGGGCATGTCCCTTTCGGCATAAGGCATCATGACCTCGTCAAGTATTTTGAGATATGCATTTTTTAGATTAAATGTTGTATATAATATAAATATGGCACTCTATAACTTGTATTGCAAATTGCAGTGTTTATTTCTCAAATGCGTCCAGTGGCATCACAGTAAAAGAAGCATCATGTGTTTATTCCTGTCACACCAGACCTTAGTTTGAGGAAAGATATCTAGGCAATATCTGTATCAGTAATAAAATGCTGGACATATCCATGTAGCGTTGATGGCAATAGTCCTTGTTTATGGCGCATAGTGATAGGATAGCATAATAAATAGGATTGCTTCTTTGTAAATAGAATATTTTCGCAGTAGTGGCATTGAAAACTCATTCTCATTTTTTTTTTTTACATTAGAGCCCTCTAGACATGAAATAACACCCCTGCAGTCACCTTTACACTCCTATTACCCAATAGACTGTATATAATCAGAGAAAATAAGCCATTTAAGACATAAAACTTGTGCTCCTCTGTGTCGCAGTTAATGTGTTCCGGTGCTAGTAGGTAATGGGTGTGGTGGACACGACGTGGGGGTTCAAAGTTTAGTTTTAATATTACTATGATTATTATTATCGTGCCTGTTGTGAGACCATTTCAACCTGTAATACAAGCCTGTTGAACGTCTGGTGCTTGTCTCACCAAAAGATTACTGACACCTTGTCAGTAATCTTTGTCTCTGTCTCTAATCTTTGTCTCTGTCGGTTGCCAATCAACCAATCAAAGCCTTAAGTTATCATGCCTAGGGCACTTCACACCTAAAGCATCAAAACATTAGATTCTTGTTAGTGGGCTGCATGGCATGATTCCTCATGCACGCACGCAACAAGTCGTAGAAGGACTGATGCGATCGCTCCCTGCAAGTTTTTAATGATAAAAACAAACAGAGACAAAACAACTAACAAAAACTAAATAAACAAGAAAATAATCCACAAAATCAGGGAAATTGCAGTAAAACTGCAGAATAGAAGTGTCGGGGCAAACAAAGGGGTTGTAACACGAATCGGGACAGGAAAGAAAAAAGGAATCGAACTCAAGTCCATGATGGTATGAATGGTCTAGTGTGAATGCACCTTAAATGTGCATGGGTGTGAAAGAGTGACAATGATTGTTTGTATATACACGCCTAATCCAAATTTTAAGACCAGTTGAAAAATGGCAAGAATTCACATTTTGCTGTGTTGGAGCTTAAGGATTGGATATTGGTTTTCTTAAGGCTGATGGTGAGACCAAATTCATTGCAGGTTTGTGAGAGCATGTTCAAAAGAAGTTAAAGTTCTTCCTCTGAGAGACTACCGCGCATGAGGACTTTTCTAGTTTTTGTTTTAGCCTTTAGGCGACCAGGTTTGAATAACTGACCATCTGACCTAGTGTGCATGTAGATGCCCTGGTTTGATGCTCCAAAAGCATGCTCCAGAAGAAAACAAATTTGGAAATTGGAAAAGACGCTTGACAGGCCTGATGTTGTTTGGCCCCCCCTGTTCTAAGTCTTCTTTTCCTTTCGGCTTGTCCCTGCTTGTCCCTTCAGGGGTCGCCACTGCGAATCAACCTTCCTTCGTTTGATTCGCATGTTTTGATTTGGCAAAAGTTTTACGTCGAATGACCTTCCTGACACAACTCTCTATATGAGGGACATGATCTTCTCTGATGATCGTTGAGAAAGAAAGTGTAAAAGACAAAACGACAAGGTGTTGAAACATACTTATGAAAGATGTGCTATTGAATCGTGCTTATTCCTATGATTGTATTCTGTATCATCACACAGCAACTTAACACGCAAAAGGTAGGTAAGAAATATACAAGACAAGAACCACTAAAATTTTAATAATTAAAATTAAAGCAGTGAGAATGCAAAACAAAGAAATGGGAGTGAGACAAAAAATCTTAAGTATGTAAGTATTTATTGCAAACAAGCATTAGCGTGAAACAGTCAAGTCAATCAAAGACCATAGCTAAGAAAAAGCAGAAAACCCTCTAAAACAGAAATAAAATGTTCAAAAAAGGACTTTGTAGTGACTAGCTGTGCTATTCTTAGCGCTAGTGGTAAAGTTGCTCCAGGTGGTGAAGATGGCTTCACAGAGTGCATCCACTGTCTGGAACGGATGCCCATTTTTTTCCCTTGCCATCCATCCCTAAAAGTAAATCTACATTGGATTTAGATCATTTTTCAGAAGGAGAATGTGAGGTAGAGCCTTAACCATCCACCCGACGCAGACTCACACAGCGTCTCTTTATTTAAAAGTAAACTCAAAACTCACCTCTGCTAAAACATAGAGTTGGAACTGACCCTTCTTACACTGATATGTATCAGAGAGACTCCTCTGTGTTGCTTGGACTAAGACTAAGAACGCAACCCCAACGCTCAAGACGGTCGCCCACCAGACCCTGGGTTCTGTCCAAGCTTTCTTTCCCGGAGGGAGTTTATCCTTGCATCTGTCGCCAAGTGCTTGCTCATGTGGGGTTTCAGCTGGTTGGATTGTTTTTATTTGTGACCTTCATTTTGAACTGCAGCATTGTCCTGTTAAAAAAAGCCAGTCATTAGCACACAGACGAAGGCCTTCAGCCATGAGGGATGCCCCCTGCAACTGCTCCACATACCCAGTTTCTGTTTGACGCCCCTGCACAAACTGAAGCTCCATTGTTCCATTGAAGTATCATGATGGCGCCCCTTCCACTGTGCCGCGTGGAAAACATCTCAGGTGGGATCTCCTTGTCATACAAGTAACATTGGAAGTCATCAGGACGGTCAGAGAATTTCTTCCACCTTTCAGTGTCCCAAGTTTGGCAATCTCATGCACCTCCAGACGGGCAGTTTTGTGCCACTGAAGGAAAAGAGGCCTTTGAAGACATTTTTTCCTTCTTAAAAGATGGTTATTGGACTGCACTCTTCATCAATAACAACCTTCATTTGGGCTGAGGATGGTCCTGTTTCTTGACGGACTGCCACTAGCTCAAGACCGGTGAGCTAGTGAGCGTGGGGGTTTACCACTTCACTTTTTTCTTCCATAACTCTCAGGATCCCTGAAGAAGTTTCCAATGACGGTCTTACGGTATCCAACCTCAGCAATGGCGCTGAGAGAGGCTCGACAATCCCACCAATTCGACGGCAGCGGGGGTAGAAAAGGTCGTCCAGAACCCAGAAGCTGGGCGTGTCAATTCTCAATCTCTCCACCCAGCCACTGCTGTAGTGTCCCTGGGCAAGACACTTTACCCACCTTGCCTCCCGTCCCACACTGGTGTACGAATGATAGTTTTATGGTGGTCTCTCACACAAAGATTGCTGGGATAGACTCCAGCTCACCCATGACCCTGAACAGGGTGAGCTGTGGAAAATGAATGGAAATCATTCGTGTGTGGGAACTTTGGAGATTATTTTGACCTAAAATGACTGCATGATAAATGACACCCTTCTCATGTTTTTTCTTGCCAAGAGGAGAAGATCAGCATGGATGTTTAAAAGAGTCCTTCTCACAAACGCTCCGACATCCTCCTGTTCAGCGTTACAGAGCCGTGAGTCACTCTAGCAAAGGAACCCACTGAGGGATGAAAGCGGTATTAGTACCGCTTAATCCGTCCTGACAGTTGCAAATGTTAAATCCTGCAGGGGGCTCAGCTTAGCTCGTTCACTCTCTGCCTAAGTAGGTTAATACAAACCAGTGTGATTAATCTCTAGATGCTAACGACATCCAAACACCGGCTACAGGTTCTTGAGGAGTTTGAAGTGTCCACCCACAACCTTACTAACTGGGGTGGACTGGGATATCACGCCTATAGTCACGTTTACACACCCATTATTCTTTGTTTACATGGGATCGCTGCAGGGACATAAGAGGTGGATGCTTTATTCATAGCATGTTATCAAGCTAACTAGTTAGCCTCCAAATTCCAAATTCTATTCTAAACTTGAGAAAGGTTTTTGAACAAAGTGGGGAAGTAGGACAAAGTAAGAAGGCAAAAACTTACCACTTCCACACGGAGTGGGAGGGGATCTTTTTTCCACTCTATGATGTCAAACATGCAATGGTAATGTCTCCTCAGTGTAACATTACTGATGCCTACTGACCAGAATACTCCATATGACTTGTTTTTGGCTTCTTAAGTTTAGAAGAAAGTGCATTTTTTTACTGAGAAGAAGGAAACAACCATCACCATCTTTGTCAGGAGTCTACAATCGGTGATGACAAATGTTCATTTATGCTTCCATTCCTCATTTATATGCATTTGAAATTGTTTTACATGCAGAAAACAATCATTGTTCCACAGTAGACTAGAAAGGATTTGTTTTAACACTGTATTTTTTGGGTGTCCCGATCCGATATTGGAAGCGAAAAACTTGTACCGGGACACCCATATCTGAAACAAATGAATTGGATTTTTAGGACCAAAAATGGTTGAATTCTTTGTATATTTTGGTTTTTGATGGACCCTTTGGAATGGATTAATAAAATCTGAGGTTCTACTGTATTTTTGAACCATCCTGTGATGTCGCTTTGACTTGACTTAAGCTACATTTTGGACAGTGTGCACGATGTTGTCTTACAACTCGCTCGTGTTGGGCAGACATTCGGACAAAGCGACACTGGAAGACAAAAACCCCCGCAGCCGCTCTGCTGCATGAAATTACAGAGAAAAGCACGATGGGGAAATTTATGCTGCCTCTTTGCGTTCACGCTGCGAGAGAACAAGCTGAGCGGAAACTGATCACATCTGATCAGAGCCATGTTCAGGACGAGGCCAGCGGTGCATGACGGCGTGTGTGTGCGTGGGTGTGTGTGTGTGTAGTGGCCCATTCATGGACCATAAAGTAATTTCATCCCGAGTTGTGGGCACAGCTCGTCTCATAATAATGTCTGACAAGTTTTATCATGAAAACAGCAGCTTTCGGGTTTAAAGCCCATTTAAGCATTTCTACACTTTATTCAGTTTTTCATGAGCCATAAGGATTATAAAGCCATTTTGACCTTCTTATTCCATTATGTATGTACACACATATGTATATATACACACACACTTACTGTGTATACATTCATTCATTTTCTATACTGCTTATCCTCATTAGGCTCGCAGGGTAGGCTGGAGCCTATCCCAGCTGGCTTTGGGCGAGAGGCGGGGTACACCCTGGACTGGTCGCCCCAATCGCAGGGCACATACAGACAAACAAACATTCACACTCACATTTATACCGATGGACAATTTAGAGTCGCCAATTAAGTTAACACGGATGTTTTTGGAATGTGGGAGGAAACCGGAGTACCCACACACGCAACAGAACATGCAAACTCCACACAGAGATGCCCAACGGAGATTCGAATCCTAAAACCTCCTCACTGTGAGGTCAATGTGCTACCCACTCGACCACCGTGCGGCCCCTTACATATATACAGTAGTGTTCAAAATAATAGCAGTCCAACGTGACTAACCAGATGAAGTACTGTTATTAGTATATTTTTATTGCTACATGGCAAACAAGTTACCAGTAGGTGCAGTAGATTCTCAGAAAACAAACAAGACCCAGCATTCATGATATGCACGCTCTTAGGGCTGTGCAATTGGGCAATTAGTTGAAAGGGGTGTGTTCCTAAAAATGGGAGTGTCTGCCGTTGACTTTAGAAACTCAAAACTATTTTGTACAAACTTTTTTGAGGTATGCAGACTGATCCATGATCCCCGCTATGGGATAAATAGGCCCAATACCATAGTAGGAGAAACATGCCCATATCATGATGCTTCACTGTCTTCACTGTGTACTGTGGCTTGAATTCGGAGTTTGGGGGTCGTCTCACAAACTGTCTGCGACCTTTGGACCCAAAAAGAACAATTTTACTCTCATCAGTCCACAAAATGTTGTGGACTGATGTTTTCTTTAGGCCAGTTGATGTGTTGTTGTAACCTCTTCTTAATATGCCTTTTTTTTTAATTAATAGATTGGCTTCACAACTGTCCCAGTACTTACAGGTAACTGCAGACTGTCTTTGATCATCCTGGAGCTGATTATTGGCTGAGGCTTTGCCATTCTGGTTATTCTTCCATACATTTTGATAGTTGTTTTCCGTTTTCTGCCGCGTGTCTCTGGTCTCGTGGTTTTGCACTCCATTTTAAGACGTAGGAGATCATTAGCTGAGCAGCCATTTTTTTGGCTTTTCTTCATATGTTTTCCCTTTTCCAATTAACTTTTTAGTCAAATTATTCTTCTGAACAATGTCTTCAATGATCTATTTTCCTCAGGTTTTCAAATAGAAATGAATGTTAAACATGTGCTGGTTTTATTCTTAAATAAGGGGGCACCTGATTCACACCTGTTTTTTCACTAAATTGATCACTGATTGAATGCCACACAGCAGTTTGTTTTCTTTCAACTAATTGCCCAATTGCACAGCCTTAAGGACGTGCATATCAGGAATGCTGGGTCTTGTTTGTTTTCTGAGAATCTACTGCACCTACTGGTAACTTGTTTGCCATGTAGCAATAAAAATATACTAATGACAGTGATAAATCTGGTTAGTCACATTGGACTGCGGTTATTTTGAACACTATTGTATATACACATATATACATATATTACTTATTAAGGTATAAGCATTTATTTTTATTTAAAACAGCCTTCAAAACACATGCATGTTGTCATTTTAAACAAACGTTCCCTCAATTACACGTGCAAAATATAAGAGAAAGCATGTCGAACACAAAAATATTAAAATGAAAATGTTTTGAATGTATTCTTGTTATATCTTTATTGTTAGATGTTAGTGTTCATTAGAAACGATGCCAATATGAGCTCAAAGCCTAAAAGATCAAATGTCATCACATGTGGGTTTGGGCTCCGGGCAGCAATTCATCACTCAAGGCAGAAAATGGTATTTAGAAAAAGCCAAAACTACTGGCCGCTCCAAATCACCACTCAGACGAGGTCAGAAGGAAAAGCGTTCATGACACGCAAGAAGAAATATGAGAGACGCTTTGGAATGAGAGCAATAGAAACACTATTGACTCAAAAAAATAACTTATTGCCAAACAGGAAGGTGGTGTTGATCTCGCTGCCACATCGTGTCTTTGGCAACAATCACGTCCTTAACAGTAGTTAAAGTCATCTGAATGTTCATTTATCCTTTTCTTCCGTCATTTGAAATTGTTTTATGCACGTAAAACTATTTTTTTTTTAAAGTGTTTTGCGTTAACATTCTAGACTTGGCATAGACGGACGACTGACGTGTGCGTTTAGTGATAAAAGTACACACTAACGCAGTGTACTAATAACACGACAAGGTGTGCACCACATTGTAGGGGTGTCCCGATACAACTTTAAATGCCTTCAATATTGGCCAACACCAATTATACATATTTTTATTGGTAATTTCGTAGTGTCGAATGTTAGTAAAGGCTTGATGAAACATTTACTTATGGGTGCATTTGGGGTATAGTTTTAACCACAATGCGAGGGCTTGCTGGGCATGATATGGTCGGATGTGCAGGGAGAACATGCAAACTCCACACAGAGATGCCAAGCGCAGGTTCAAACACGTTTCAGATCAAACAAATTGTAAAAAACACAAAATGCAGTTTTCAAATGAAACTTTTTATTACTAAAAGGGAGAAAAAAAACACATGGCCCTGTGTGGAAAAGTGATTGTAGCCTAAAGCTAACAATTGCAAGCAAGTGTTTGACATAACTTGGAATCTCTTCAGTGGAGGAATTTTGGCCCACTCATCTTTGCAGAATTGTTGTCATTCCGCCACATTGCATGCAGCTCCTTTCTTAAGGTCAAGCCATGAGTTCAGGTCAGACTCCAAAGTCATTTTGTTTTTCTTCAGCCATGCAGAGGTGGACTTGCTGGTGTGTTTTGGATCATTGTCCTGCTACAGAACCCAAGTTGGTTTCAACTTGAGGTCACCGACAGATAGCCCGACATTCTGCTTCACGATTTTTAGGGTAGGCAGCAGAAATTATGGTTTCATTTAACACAGCCAGTCTTCCAGGTCCTGAAGCAGCCGCAGACCCTCACACTACCACCACCATATTTTACTCTCGTATGACGTTCTTTTTCTGAAATGTTACTTTTGTGCCAGATGTAATGGGAGACACACTTTTCGAAAAAATTCAACCTTTATTTTGTCAGACCACGGAGAATTTTCCCAAAGGACTTTGGAACCATCAAGATATTTTCTGGCAAAATTGAGAGAAGCCTTCATGATACTTTTCTTCAGCAGTGGTTTTCATCTCTGCCACATAAATTAAGTGTACATTTTTGAAATTTTCTATTGGCTATATCAGGGGTCACACACCTTTTTGTCTTGTGAGAGCTACTTTTACTGATTGAAAATGGTCAAAAGCTACTCATTTTTTTCATACCGTCACTCCAAACAAATGGAGGATGCTTGTTTTACCAGAACATTAACAAAATGCTGGTATCCACAACTCTTGTTTTGTACTTCAGAATGCATTTTTTTCCAGTGTTCCTACATTATTAACTGAAAACCTGAATGAAAATGAAAAGCAGGCTTGCAGGCGTCCCATGGGGGCGAAGGGCTCCTTGGTGCCCGCTGGTGTGACAGATCCAGTAACACGCACTGTGGGTGCAGCAGAAGTAATGTTGGATGTTGCCCTAACAGTCATTGTACCTATTCCATGCTTAAAATGTAAACTGTTGATCGCAGCAGTAAGAGTCCAGTAAGGTTTTGTTTAATGTCATTGCAATAACAGAAAAAAAAAAAAAAAAAAAAAAAGGTATTGTAGTACCGGAGGACTCCAGCAGGGGGCGCACAGCGCTTTTGGCCTACACTGAGGACACCGCGCTTCCTCCTCCTCCTCAGTCATTACAAACGTGGCTTGAGGTAACATCATAATTCCCCTCTTCAGGTATTTGGTCTCCCAAAGAGAGAGTTTATGGTTATGAGTATGTTGTCGAGTGTTTAAATGTGTGAGGAACGTGCACAATATGTGTTGTGGTAACTTTTTGTATTTCGAGCTAATGAGCTATTCAAACGAGCTAATGCTAAGGGAACCGCCATCTTAATGCTGTGAAAAGAAACCACGCAAAATGGCTGCGTTGTTATTGTATGTGTGTCTATTTATTTGCAAAAAAGGGACAATGCATATTGATGAACACTTACGTGTAAATATGCCAGAATTAGCCAAAGGCTACTTTACATCTGTAGTCCCTGGCAGGTGAAAGAAGAGAAAAAACAAACAAAACAAAACAGCAATGACACTATAGAAACGGTAAAATAAAACAATAAAAACGTACAACAATACATCAACACTATAGAAACAAACAATTATAAAATTAATGGTCACGGATCTGGTTCCTCCTAAGCCATTGTTTGAGATTGATTTTAAATGAACTAAAGATAGTGGAGTCTCTTATAGCAACTGGAATGTTATTCCAAATTTCTGTACCTTTGATAACACCTGTTGGCTGAAGGTTGTGCGTCTGGAAGGAATTACACAATCACCTCTCGTAGAGGCTCTTGTTACCCTACCACACATGGTAGATTTCATTATAATAAACTCACCCGGAGGTGGTGGAGCCAGTCCATTAAAACCCTATAAATAGAACACGCCAATTTGAATGTTCTAAAATTCTCAAAACTAAGAATATTGTATTTCCTGGAGAATAAGACAATGATGGAAATAGAAAGGATTTCTATCAAACACTATTAAAGCTTTTTTAAAAAGCGGTTTTATTAATTTTATAGTTTTCAAACTTGTTAATGACCCGTTGGTAAAACAATATTTAATATGTGAAAAAAATCATGGAAATGAAGAATTATTTTAGCAACATTCTCTGCAATGAAGTTCTAATTTGCCTAAAATTCCGAATAATAAAGTTAACAATTTTGGATATATTTTTTACATGTTTTTAAAAAGATAAAGTAGAATCCAAAGTAACACCTAGATATTTAAATTCATGTACAAACTGCAACTAATCTCCTTTTTAAAAAATATGTAAATTAGACTTTGCTGCTACTCGATTCGAAAATACTTCTTTATCAAACGTTGCCTTTGTAAAGATGACAGCATCATCTGCATATAATACAGTATTGAGATCTTTACATACGTTTGGTAAATTATTAATGTATAATGAAAATAATATAGGTCCGAGTATAGATGCTTGGGGTACACCAACTTGACAGTCCAAATTTGAGGATTTGATACTGCCGACAGACACACAATTAGTCCGATTCGACAAGTATGACTTTATCCAAAGGATTACTTGTTCAGAAAAGTTGAATTTTGTTAATCTAGACAAAAGTGTTTGATGGTCAACTGTATCAAATGCCTTTTTTAAATCAAGAAAAACAGCACCAACAAAAGGACTAGTATCTAAAGAACACTTCACCTTTTCTAGAAAAACATTAATTGCTGTTTCAGTTGAATAATTGGCACAAAAACCAAACTGCATAGGATCCAAAAGGTTCTTACCCTTACTTAGATGACTTGTTTTGTGACCCATTTTTCAATGCTGATTGGTCTATAATTCCTAACATCTACTCTGCTACCAGATTTGAAAATTGGGGTAATTATAGCCACTTTCCATGCTACAGGAACAACAATCTAACACAATCTAACTGATTGTCTTGTTGTGCTTTAGAGATGAGCGGGTTTTATAGTATAGTATAAATATTTTGCCAATCGTGTTTTTCGCTAATACTGTCACTGTTGTAGTAAATTGTATGTAAAAATGTACGTTAATCAGTTTTCAGTCATTACAAACGTGGCTTGTGGAAACAGCGTGTCCGTTTGTCCTCATTCAAGAAATCCTCTTTTCAGGGCGTTTATATTTTGGAGGCACCGCTGGGATTTTGAGACACCACACATCGCTCATTCCACAAAACAAACCCAGGTGGAGAGAATGCAAACAACAGTGGGAGTGGAAGCTTCACCAAGGAAAAAGCGTATCCTGAGGTGCATCGTGTCCGCTTGGGAGCAGCAAAGTCAACGGTACCAACACTAAACCCACTGCCCTGCTTGTCACTCACCTGTAAAAGTCAGCATGAAGAGCTTCAATTGAAATGAAAGGAATTCTTTCTCAACTAAACCAAGAACAGCTAATGCAAATATTTTGACTTCCTTCAGAGAGAATTGGTAAAACTCACAATGCTCTTGTATCACAAGTCCTCCACCATATTGAACGTGATGAGCTGAGTGAATTTGAAGAAGGCATGTCAGAAATGCTGAGCCTTATGGACAAAATAGGAACCCTGAAATGGGCTAGCAAAAGTGAAAATAATGAATAATGAACGGATAACTATGAACAAGAGCAATTAAAAAGAGAGCTTGAGCAGCTTAAACTTATGGTGCAGCAGAAAGAGAACAAAATGCAGGACTTGGCGAACAAAGATACACAGAATAAAGTTCACAATGACATCTCCTGACCATGCAAATAGCCCACCATGACGAAAAGACTATAAAATATCAGGCCAAATCGGTGAACACCGGCAGAAAGATAAGTTGACCTTTGCCAGTTTAGCCTGCCAAATGGAGAATGTTCTTAGCAGGCATTGCAGTAAGTCTTGTGTTTAGCAGAACCTACAAAGATCGTGTCAATGGCGTGAGAAAAGTACTGCAAAATCGAAAACAGTTGGTAAGTTGAGGCAGATTAGGGGCATGTTGAGCTACTACCGCCAGTATGTAAAGGACTTTTCTCGTATTGCCAACCCACTTTATGACCTACTTAAGGGACCTGTGAAAGAGGAAAGTTCACAACCCAAGAAAAGTAAGTGGCCCAAAAAGAGAAATGCAAAAGTGGTGCCATCTCACGTACCCATCAACAGACGCTTGAGCAACTGAACTAGCATTCCTTGATTCTTCCCAGCCATTTGTTCTTCACACGGACGCTTCCAACAAAGGGCTAGGAGCCGTGTTGTATCAGAGTCAGGAGGGAAAACTGTGCGTAATTGCATACAGTTCACGTACCCTGTCTGTGCCAGAGAGGAGCTACCACCTCCATTCTGGTAAACTGGAATTTTTTGCTCTGTAGTGGGAAATCACAGAACGTTTCCGTGACTATCTTTACTATGCACCCTTCTTCACGGTCTGCAGTGACAGCAATCCCTTGATTTATGTACCGTTTACTGTCAAATTAATTGCCATTCACGCAAGCTTAAACCACAACATCGAAGTCGGGAAAAACAGTGGCTGACAAAATATTTAATGATTATGCCCTCAAATTTGGGTTTCCAACCCGCTTTCATCACAAGAGGTGAGTTTGAAAACCAGCACTTCTTGCAACTGAGCAAATATTGTAGTGTGGCTGGATTGAGAACTACTTACCACCCACAAGGGAATGGCAAGGATGAACGCTGCAACCAGACACTGATGCTCAAAACTCTCACAAAAGACAAGATGAACTGGAAAGACTCTTTGAATAAGGTAATATTTACTTATAACTGCACACGTACAGAGGTATCAGGCTTCTCTCTATTCTACTCATTATATGGTCGCTCTCCAAGATTACCATGCTCACAGAAACAGGTAGTGGTAGTCATTGTGAGTATGTTAACCCGTGGAAGCAGAGAATCCAAGAGGCCTACAATATTACATGGAAAAATGAACTCAAGTCTGCCCAGAAAAACAAGAATGTATTATGGCAAGGTGGGGAGTTCAGTGCTATATCCTGGCGATCGCGTGCCCGTGGTGAGACTGGCAAACTGAGGAATCACTGGGAAGACACTGTTCACACTGGTTCGGCAAGTGGGAGAGAACGTTCCCATCTATGATCTGAGACCCGAAGTTGGCAGAAGGAAAATCGACAGTTCTGCATCGAAACCTTCTCTTCCCAGGTCCTCACCTGCCCCTTGAAGCTGAAGGGTGAAACCAAAAAGGAAACTGACAATCAAAAAGGGATTTCACCTCAGACAGATCATCCAATCATCATGCAGAATCCGAGCGACCCAGCTAGCCCATTGCCCCATAGACTCCGGCAAAGCTGAGCGTCCTTATGGGCGGGACAAAGCCCAGCATTTATCTAATGGCCGCCCAGAGTCACGCAGTGGATCAACCCACTCTACACTTCCGCTGCCGAGTCTGAATGCCGTGGCTCTGCGGGGATGAATGAGAAGGAATTGATGTCAGTTACTTCTGACAAGTAGCTGATTCTGAACAAAAGATGAAGGTATTCTAGCGCATATTTAGTCAATGAAATGTACACACAGCAGTACATATTACACCACTTTTCTTGTTTTATACGTTTGCAGTCTTAGAGCAGTCAGCACTGCATGCAGGTCATGCTCAAGGCTCCGAACACAGCTTAGTAGTGGTGAATGTGTCTTTCTTCCAGGAAGGAACTGAAGTGTCAGACATGACTCAAAGCACCAACACACCTCAGATGTGAAAATACAGATGTTGCCATAGTTACAGTGTGTCACAGTGGCGCTCTTTAACCCCAAAGAGTGAGGTCACAAGGACTCCACCCAGTATGCATCAGGCTAATGTCAACATTAAGAAATGACTTTACACAGCAAATGAAAACAAACCTGAAGGGTTCTGCCTTAAATTCACTTTACTGTTCAAGCACAAACATCATTGTAGAATTTAGAAATGTCACTAAACACACCTTGTTGAGGCTGATCCTTCTTTTGGAATGGGTCACAAAAAAACAAAGAAAAAGACAACAGGGAACGAAGACATCATTAATGCTTCAGTTTTCTTTTCTCAAACGTCTGGCTGAATTCCAATTAGTATGACTTCAGAAGTATTCCACTTCACAGCCACCACTTGCACAAAATACAAGGTCTTGTTTGTATCAATAAAAGTCATGTTTGGATGAGTAAAGGTCATATTTGTAGGGCCGCAGCTAGTATTTCATCTAATTAAGGCGGTTTGTGTTACCTTCGCGTCGTCTGGGCATGGTGATTCACCCCGAGGATGCAGAGAGCTGACCACAATGGTGTTCCTTTAAGTGTTCCTTTAATGACAAATAGGGCTGCCGAGC
This sequence comes from Oostethus manadensis, assembly GCA_024372805.1. Lineage (NCBI taxonomy): Eukaryota > Metazoa > Chordata > Actinopteri > Syngnathiformes > Syngnathidae > Oostethus > Oostethus manadensis. The sequence continues at coordinate 32,036 of QODF01000302.1, forward strand.
AGCGTCAGCGGGAATAAGGCAGCCAAAAACGTGGCAGCACAAACAGCGAACCGAAAACAGGCAACACGAACCAAGAAACAATGCTCCAACAAACCAAGGGGGTGCACACCTGAACCTTAACAGTGAGACAGTAACGAGAGGCAGGTGTGTGTAATTAACCTAGGGAGACAAATCAAAAGAGGCAGGAAAAAACATGAAACTAGAACAACTGTCACAAATAAAACACCGATCGTGACAGTTTGTCCCTTGTATAAGTTGGACCCGTTTCCTGTAAGGGTTGGTCTCCACCAGGGCTGCCCTGTGTCACTGATTCTGTTAATTACTTTTATGGACAGAATTTCTAGGCGCAGCCAGGGTGTTGAGGGGTTTTGGTTTGGTGGCCGCAGGATTGGGTCTCTGCTTTTTGCGGATTATGTGGTCCTGCTGGCTTCATCAAGCCGTGACATTCCACTCACTGGATCGGTTTGCAGCTGAGTGTGAAGCATCTGGAATGAGAATCAGCACCTCCAAATCTGAATCCGTGGTTCTCGAAAAGGGTGGAGTGCCATCTCTGGGTCGGGGATGAGTTCATGCCCCAAGTGTAGGAGTTTAAAAACCTTGGTGTTTTGTTCAAGAGTGAGGGAAGGATGTATCGTGAGATGGACAGATGGGTTGGTGCGGCGTCTGCAGTGATGCAGTTGACTTTTGTACGAGTAAAGTACATGTATGTGCAAGTAAAAATCATCTTTGTTTGAGTAAAGTTCATGTTTGTACAAGTAAAGGTCGCATTTGGACAAATGAAGGTCATGTTTGATCAAATAAAGGTTATGTTTGTATGTAAAAAGGTAAAAATTATAGGTCAAAATGCTTTTTAGCCTATCTTGCAGTCGATATGTCAGTTTCAGTAATATATTTGTTGTTCACATTTGTTTACTAGATCTGTCCTACAAATCTTACAATAATAGTATGGAGCATGGTATTGGGTAATTGCTGCTCACTGGTATTGTATTTTGCAGTGTGTGTAAGCTGTCAGTGTCACTTACTAACTGTCAAAAAACATACGTATTTCTGTGTGTGTTGCAAGATAAAATATGCCTTTATTAGTCCCACAACAGCAAATTCCAGGTTTACAGCAGTAAATGTACAAGAGAACACAAGAGTAGAGTACAAAAGTACACAAGAGAAGAGTAAGCGTAAAAACAATGTGATGTTATTTGTCCATCCATTTTCTTCCACTTATCCAAGGTCGGGTTGCGGGGGCAACAGCCCCAGACTATCCTCTCCTCGGCTACTTCGTCCAGCTCCTCCAGGTGTTCCCAGGCCACCTGAGAGAGAAAGCGTTTCCAACATGTCCTGGGTCTTCCCCGAGGCCTCCTAATGGTTGGACTTGCCCTGAAGGTCTCAGGAAGGAACGACCTGTGATACCTACCTAGTTATATAATTTGTTTGGCTTTGCTCTAAATACTTTCATTTCGTTATTGGGTTGGGTTTTTTGCAAACAATTTTTGATGTCATGAGCACTTTAAGTTCAGGAGTACTTTGCTAGCATCATGTTCTCAAGTCAATTATTATTTTGTGAGCATGAATGACGCACCTGCGGGATACAGTTCCAGAACAGTGAGGTATTCTTGGACATGAAACGGATTACGACTGTATAATAAAACAGGGATTAAGGTTTATAAAAAATGTAAACATGAAAAATGAAGACCTTCTCTGTGGGTCAGGACTAACCAGCATGCGCAGTGACAAATAAAATGAGTCAACGCATGTGTGCACTGCTCAGTAGCACTTGGGCAGCAGACTGTTGTCTGAACATCTCATCTGAAGTGCGCTTCCCGCACCCTTCCCCCCCCATCTTCCCCCGCTCTGCTTCCTCCCCGAAGGCGTTTCGCTGCCATTTGCTCGGAAGATTATTGGCAGGGAGATCAAACGCTTTCATAGATCTGATAAATGCCGGCGGCCAGATTGGAGATAATGCGTGTTTTTATTTATACACATCATCAGCGTGTTACTAGCGGTGCTTGTCTCAGTGCCCCGGGCCGCTTTTTTGGGAAGTGAAGAGAATGCAAAGTGAAGCTGTGTGATTTTTATCTGGGTCAGAGGATGAATGCATTCATCACATTTACATCAGTAGAGTCCAATAGAAAAGAACAGAAGACGGATATTGTTAGCGTGTAGCATTTAGTGACGCTATTATATCATTTCCACAACATACGCATGACTACAAAAATTACATTTATGTACTGTACAAACATAGATCATGTGCAACATGGCTTTTTTCTTCTAGTAATACCTAGTCATATGTACTGTATTTCCATTTACTGTATATACATATTAGGCATGATGTTTGCTGACACAATCCCCCAAACCCATGGTAACTGATACCCGAGTTGATACCACCAGTGACATGAATATAAATTAATAATAATACAGTAAATATACAGTAATACCTCGATAATCATGGTTAATTAGTTTCCAGAAAAGTAAAATGATTAATTTAGGCAAAATAAATTATAAAATTTGATTTTAAAAAGTTGTGTTAGATTGTAATAAAGTGTGTTAGTGATGGTCTTAAAGGTCCGCGAACAAATTATTCAGTGAGTCAAAGGTCCATGTATCATAGTTAATACAAAGATAGTTACATATGGATATGCTGTATATAAACAGTAGATCTCACATAGTTATTCCATATATGGATATAATGTATATATACAGGTGAGCCACGCTTTTTGGGGGGGGTTGCGTACGTAACCACTGTTGAATATCCGAGAATCATCAAAAAATGAGTTATTTAATCACACAATACACGATCATTTTGCTGATTTTAATATATTTCCATAGGCATGCGTGTCTGTTTTCCTCCAAACTGGCAGGAAGAGAGTTCACTCTGTGCGTTGGTTTCAGCTTGTCTGTTTCATAGAACAGTGGCATACACACAGAGCGCAAAATCACAAGCCCTAACCTTCAGTCCAATTAATAATACAAAATAAATAGTGCAAATGTCCTTAAATAAATCCCCAAGCACAGATAAGTAAATACAAGTATTAGTCACATGAGTGCTTGAAAAAGTCAATAATCCCATACATAGTCTTTTCAACACTCCAGACATAATATTTCAAAGTAATGGCGTTAAGATAAAAGTTATACTTGTCTCTGTTGGTCTGGCTGCTCAAGTTGTGCTACCTTTTAAATCCAAAGACGTTCCAAATTTCAGCGTTCAAACACGAGCTAACTCGGTGTGCGCTAGTGCTCAATAGTCTACACTGGTTCTTTTGACACCCATAGCTCCAGCGGGCCTTCTCAGAGGGTGTGTCCACTCACAATGCACTTTCCTTGGCCACGGCAGGTGGTTCACCCAGCTAGCCAGCTCGGCTTTGCACTTGTTAGTTATGGAGCATGCGCAATCCTTTCATCTGACGCGTTGTTTATGTTTATAAGACTGTCAGCTGGTTGCTTCTTTGGCAATATCCTGTGCATGTCTCCACAATCAATTTATCTAAAAACTTAGAGAGTAATCTTCCTGTGACTCTGAATCGTCATACTCTCAAAGTGGAGTCACCAACTTATTGTTAGCATGCATCTTGATGGCATCCATGTAGATCAGGGGTGGGAAAGCTGCGGCCCATGGGCCAGCTCAGTCCCGCCAAGCATCTTAATCCGGCCCACAGGGCATTTCTAGAATCCTTTTTTTAAACATTAACATGGAAAGTGTAGCCAGCAACGGGACTTGCAGTGCTATTGTGGCACACTTAAGTCGCCAAAGTAGTCAGATGAAACCTGTAGCTTGTACAAAAAAGCCATACATACAAGACGTCAACACACACAATGCACACAGTAATCTACCTACTGCATCATGTTGGCATACAGGTAAATATCCACACAAAATACTCATGCCAAAAACACACCCATATGTTCCCGCTGCAAGGCATGCTGGTCATCTTGTTGTCCTCTTTCCCCTAACGTATTGCTGAGTTTGTCGCATTTTTGCTTTATTGCAAAATATGTTGGGGATGTTGTCAGAGAAGTAAACAGATATTGATACTTGGTACTCTTGACATCCATGTTTTATTGTTCATAGTTTATATTGTTGTTGCTGCTGGACTACCCAGCATGCCTTGCGGGCATTTGGAAGTAACAATTTTATGTTTTGTGATATATTTAGTGATTAGTTGTTGTTAATCACGTAAGTACAGGAGTAGCAGTACTAATTGATTTATGTCATGTGTTAACTTGCTAGGGATGTGTTGTGTTTTGAGTAAGTATGTTTTTCTGTTTGATGACCACCTATGTATAGATGGTGGAGGCCAGTCCTCCTTTTAATCCAATGTGGCCCGCAAGACAAAAAGTTTGCCCAGCCCTATTGCAGAGGAGGTTATGAAAGTGATGGAGGGCTTATGCAGAATGACAGGGAGACTGAGCATCTTCTTGGAATATGCCACATTTGTTGTCCTCCACAGTTTTATTGAGTTCTTGACAAAGGCTCTTAGTGTCCTGTTGATGCGCTCCAGTATCCATGTGTGTGGTCTTGAGTCGCAGGCTTTCTTGCAATCAATCCAGGTGAGGGCACAGACTGCTTCTTCTAGTTTTGCCAACTGCCCTGTCAACCAGTAGCTGGCTAGCTCCCATTACTGCCAGTACCCATCTGTGCTCTGCTCAACTGATCCATTTGCCCACTCGTTTTAGCCAGCATGATGCCTGATAGGAGCTTCCGGGTTATAGGTCAGTATTAAAGTTCTGGGAGGTTGCTGTGCTCTGCTTGTAAGTCTGCCAGCCTCTGCCAGTACTGCTCAGTTCCAACCTTGGGTGGTTCTGGTTCAGTCTTCTTAGTTTGCAGTGGACAGTAGACCTTAGCTGTGTTGTTGGAGAACATCATGTTTATTCTTCTGGCCTCTATTTTTCTTGTGTACCTCTTCAGGTGGGTAGCAAAGGCTGTGGGCATCAAGTGCCTCAGGTATGGATATTTTCTTATTCCTTGAGTTTAACACCTTTGCTTTACTCAGTCAGGAAGCTAACTTCTTTCTGGGTTGCCATTATTTTGACTTCCAGCAATCCCTTCCATGGAGTTGGGTTTTCATGTTGTTCATCTGGAAGCCAAGTGGTAGCAAGCCTACCCCCAAGACCATTAGTAGTCTGTCACATTAGATAAGACCTCAGGTGCAGGTTGTGCAAAGCAGCCCCAGAGACAGTGCAGCACATTAAGTAAGATGCTATAAGGAAGAGCAATACATGGAGCGACACAAACAGGTAGAAGCAATAGTGTACCGGACTATCTGTACCAAATATGGACCCCCCAGAATCAAGAGGGAAAGCAACATCAGACGAAGATCCTGTGGGACTTCCAGATCTAGCCTGACAAACGGGGGGGTGGGTGGGGCAAGGAGCCCGACATAGTGGTGGTGGATATACACAAACACAAACGAAAAGTTTGGGAGATACCAAAGGCCTGAAGGAAGAGCTGGAGAAAATGTGGGAGGCAACAGTGGTGCCTGTAGTGATTGGGGCACATTGGAGGCAGTAACCCCCAAGGTGGATGAATGGCTGCAGCATATACCTGGTTGTTTTACACAAAGAAAAAAAGGGCTAAAAAAGTAAGGGGTGAAGACCATTGGGACGCCAACAACGTGTCCCTTTTTTATTTATCAAGGGTTTGGCAACTACATGGCAGTGTGCTTTTAAGGCCAGCCAAAAAGATCAGAGCTACTTATAGAACAAACAACCTCTCTTTCGGAGTTGACTATGGACTATTATGAGTCAAAAAATATTGAAAGACAAGTTACATGTAATATTCTGGTAATGTTTTAGTAAGACATTACTTTACATTACATTAAAAAATAAAACTCTAAGGACAAATCACATCCCTGACATTTGTTTTGTTATAATGCTGAATTTGTGTTGCTAACTTAAATTGTAACTGCAATGACACTGCTTGGAGTCAGCCATGGCATGTCGGCCACATGTCTTATTTATGTCTTAAATGTTTTTTTTCTTGTCATTATGTTTACTCTATTGAGTAAAAGGAGTGTAAAGGTGACTATAGGGGTGTTGTTTCATAACTAGAGGGCTCTAATAATGTTTAAAAGCTTGTTTAGAAAGTCGTAAATAGTCTGTCTATCATCTAACATTAAAAATTTTACATTTATAAATCACGGTTGGGCGTGGAACCAATCAACCGCCATAACCGAGTGATGACTGTACATCAAAATCTACTTCTTTTTTACATACCGACATCTATGTAGAGGTTTTTGCCATGATAAAGTGTTTTAATTTTTTTCAGTGGTGGAAATTTGAATGAAGGTGAATTATGAAAGCATGAATGCAGTCACAGAAAATAAAGAATGCCTTGAATGATTTGATGGATACTTTATTGTAAAAAATTATGGTCCATAAATACAATTCTTATGTATAGATTGTTGATGTTAAAAGATAGATTTTAGTAATACGGAACATGCCGGAAGGTTTACAGGTGGTGTCATCACAGCAGTTGGCCTGCAGTCTGCACGCTTACGACACAACGACCTTGACGCTCCGCCGGCAGGGCGGTGGGGTCGGGGCGCCAACTTGTGTTGTTTTGACAGGACGAGTTCACCTGGATGGGATCACCAGAGGGGAGGTCATGGAGGAGGTGAAGTGTGTTGTCTAAAGTCAAAAACATCAGAGAAGGAGATGTAGCTTCAGGCTGTGGATGACATGAGAGCCAAGGCACAAACACGACGATGATGATGATGAGGTTCCTGTAGAAAAAGAAGACCAAAATAACAATATTCTTATTGCAGCATAGCACCTGAAAAAGGCACCAATAGTTAGTGTACTACTGCTAATATAACATTAACATGATAACATATGTTGTAGGCTATACTTAAGCGACACAATAATTAGCGGCAATAACCATGTAAGACTATAAAGTACAGTTTACTTTATATTATATACACTGCTCAAAAAAATAGAGAAACACTTTTTAATCAGAGTATGGTAACAGTCAAATTTTGGGGATATTAATCTGGTCAGTTCAGTAGCAGAGGGGGTTGTTAATCAGTTTCAGCTGCTTGATTGTTAATGAAAACAACAGGTGCATCAGGGGTGCAACAATGAGACAGACCCCAAAACTGGAATGGTTTTCCAGGTTGAGGCCACTGACTCCGCATCTCTTTTGGATGATTTTTTACTGACTGACTTTCTACTGCTGTAGTTTTTCATTTGGCTTGGATCAGCATCTCTGTTGATAGCATGGTGCGGTACCTGGACGCTACAGGGGTTGCACAAGCAGTCCAAATGCTCCAGAATGGCACATCAATACGTACCGTTGCAAGAAGGTTTGCTGTGTCTCCGAAGCACAGTCTCAAGAGCATAGAGGATATTCCAGGAGATAGATAGTTACTCCAGGAGAGCTGGACTGGGCCGTAGAAGGACCTTAAACCCTCAGCAGGATTGGTATCTGCTCCTTTGTGCAAGGAGGAACAGGATGAGCACTACCAGAGCCCTACAAAATGACCTTCAGCAGGCCACTGGTGTGAATGTTTCTGACCAAACAATCAGAAATAGGCTCCATGAGGGTGGCTTGAGGGCCCGACGTCCTGTAGCAGGCCCTGTGCTCACTGCCCAGCACAGTAGAGCTTAAATGGCATTTGCCACAGACCACCACAATTGGCAACTACGCCACTGGCGCCCTGTGCTCTTCACCGATGAGAGCAGGTTCAGCCCGAGCACATGCGACAAACGTGAAAGGGTCTGGAGATGCCGTGGAGAATTTTATGCTGCCTACAACATCTTTCAGCATGACCGGTTTGGTGGTGGGTCAGTGATGGTCTGGGGAGGCATATCTCTGAAAGGACGCACAGACCTCTACAGGTTAGATAATGGCACCCTGACTGCTATTAGGTATCGGGATGAAATCCTTGGACCCATTGTCAGTACCTACGCTGGTGCAGTGGGACCTTGGTTCCTCTTGGTTCACGACAATGCCCAACCTCATGTGGCTAGAGTATGCAGGCAGTTCCTGGAGGATGCAGGAATTGATACCATTGACTGGCTTCCACGTTCACCTGACCTAAACCCAATAGAACACCTGTGGGACATTTTGTTAAGGTCCGTGCGGCGCCGCCAGGTTGTTCCTTAGTTGTCCAGGAGCTCAGTGATGCCCTGTTCCAGATCTGGGAGGAGATCCCCCCAGGACACCATCCATTGTCTCATTAGGAGCATGTCCCGACATTGTTAGGCATGCGTAAAAGCAGGTGGGGGCCACACAAAATACTTGGGTAGGAATCATTTTGAGTTACTACAATGACATTTTGGCACAGTGGACCAGTCTGCTGCATCAGTTTTTCACTTTCATTTTTGGGGTGTCTTTGATTTCCCCCTTCTATAGGGTGATCATTTTCAAGTCTATCAAATTACGTGGCATCATTTTGTTACTAATACATCCCCTACTTCTTAACAGGAAAGATATTCATATCATTTTCCACCCGTTTAGGTTTGATGTGTTTTCAAAGTATTCCTCTAATTTTCTTTGAGCAGTGTATTATAATAATAATTATTTTATAACTTTATATTATATAGTAGAACTGCAGCAAACGGGCTCATAGAACTACTTTTACAAAATGGAAGAGTCCAAGAGCTGCCCCTTTTTGTCCAAAATAGCTATTGGCTGTTCTAGACGACGCCATCGTCAAATCATTTGCATATAATGTAGAATGCTGTAGGAAAAAAGCATAACCTTGTAGGAGAGACAAAAAAGTGAGTAAAAACACCTTAGTTCGGGACTACAAATAAACTTTTAAATTGACCATCATTTCATCAAAATAAAATAATATTTTATCGTGGCCTTCCTTTTACAAATAAAGAGTAGAGATAGACTAACGATAGACAGTATTTCGCAATGTGTTAGTGATGAGTTTCGGCAATCAGCTGTTTTTGTGTGTGGCGCTGAAGACATGCTTGTTTTGGCTTTGGCATGCCTGCAAAGGAAAAGTGGGCGGGAGATGGTTGCTACAGGCTGGATGCTGCAATAGTAGAGGGCAGAGGTGATCAGCGTTATAAAGCAAATATTGGCATACACCGATACCGTGCTTTTTCACAGAAATCGGCCAATACTGGCCAGTGGCCCGATCGATCGCAGCCCCCCTATACTTACTTCATATACTTCATAGTTTGGGTGTCCAAACTAAGGCCCACTGGCTAAATTTCACTGGCCCGTGTCAAAGTCTAAAAATATAATGCACTATGGCTTGCGTAAAACAGATTCTAATATGATTTATCAACTTTGCTTAAATATGTTGTATATATTGTTTGTAATTAATGTTCCACATTGGTTGTGGAACCAACCATTGGAACCAACATCACTAGTAACAACACAACATTACCAGTAATACAATTCCAGTAGCAACACATCACCAGTAAAACCATGACGTTACGCATAACACATTTCCAGTAACGACAAAACATCACCAGTAACAGTAACACCATTAACCAGTAACACCAGTAGCCAGTAACCAATAACACAACATTACCAGTAACACATTTCCAGTAACATCATGACAGCACTCATAACAACACATTACCAGTAACAACACAACATCACCAGGACCAAAACCATCAACGGTAACAACATAACATGACCAGTGACAACACCACATCACCGGAAACAATGCAACATTACCAGAAACAACACAACATCCCCAGTAACAACACCACATTACCAGAAACAATGCAACATTACCAGTAACAACATAACATCACCAGTAACAACACCACATGACCAGAAACAATACAACATCACCAGTAACAACACCACATTACCAGAAACAACACAACATTACCAGTAGCAACACCACATCATCGGAAACAATGCAACATTACCAGTAAAACACAACATCAGCAGTAACAACACCACATTACCAGAAACAATCCAATATTACCAGTAACAACACAACATCACCAGTAACAACACCACATTACCAGAAACAATGCAACATTACCAGTAACGACACCACATTACCAGAGACAATGCAACGTCACCACTAACAATACCACATTACTGGAAACAATGCAACATTACCAGAAACAATGCAACATCACCAGTAACAACACCACATTACCAGAAACAATGCAACATTACCAGTAACAACACCACATTACCAAAAACAACACCACATTACCAAAAACAACACCACATCACCGGAAACAACACCACATTACCAGAAACAATGGAACATTATCAGAAACAATGCAACATTACCAGAAACAATGCAAAATTACGGAAAACAATGAACATTACGGGAAACAACGCCACATTACCAGTAACAATGCCACATTACCAGTAACAACACCACATTACCAGAAACAACACAACCTCACCAGTAACAACACCACATTACCAGAAACAACGGAACCTCACCAGTAACAACACCACATTACCAGAAACAACACAACATCACCAGTAACAACACCACGTCACCGGAAACAACGCAACATTACCAGTTATAACACCACATCACCAGAAACAACGCTACATCACCAGTACTAACACCACATTACCAGAAACAACACAACATTTCCAGTAACAACACCACATCACTGGAAACAATGCAACATTACTAGTAACAACACCACATTACCAGAAACAATGCAGCATCACCAGTAACAACACCACATTACCAGAGACAACACAACATTACCAGTAACAACACCACATCACCCGAAACAATGCAACATCACCAGTAACAACACCACATTTCCGGAAACAATGCAACTTTACAAGTAACAACACGACATTAGCAGTAACAACACAACATCACCAGTAACAACACCACATTACCGGAAACAATGCATCATTACCAGTAACAACACCACATTACCTGAAACAATGCAACATTACCAGTAACAATGCAACATTGCCAGAAACAATGCAACATCACCAGTAACAACACCACATTACCGGAAACAATGCATCATTACCAGTAACAACACCACATTACCGGAAACAATGCAACATTACCAGTAACAATGCAACATTGCCAGAAACAATGCAGCATCACCAGTAACAACACCACATTACCGGAAACAATGCAACATTACCAGTAACAACACCACATTACCGGAAACAATGCAACATTACCAGTAACAACGCAACATCAATCATTCAAACAAGCATGAATAGCTCTTTAAATTCCAATTACAATGTTAAATACGGACTTGGCGGCGAGTCAGATATTTCACATTCTTTTTGAAAAAGCACTCGGGTGTTAAAAAAAATCACTGCGCTTAGCGAAGGGAGCCGGAACAAGGAGGCTGAAGAGCCGCGGGTTGCCGACCCCTGTGCATGATGGTTTAGTGAGTGGTAGGTGGACACCAGATGGTTAGAATGTTGACGTTCCAGGAACTGCACCAGTGGACACCTAGCCTGCAGTGCCATCCGCGGGCCAAGTTTGTCATTACAGTTTGTAACAGCCATTCATTTTTTAATTGCTATGTCCTCAGCACTCCATGGCGCTCTTTTTTTATTTGGACTGTTTGGACAGTAAGACAACTCTTGGTTGCATATGTCAAGTATCAATACCAACATTTATCTGTGTTATCATGATATTTATTATTAGATATGTATTTATGTATTCTTATTGTATGTTCTTTTTCTCATCTTTCCTGCCTTGCCTTGGTTGTGTTATGCTATGTTATGTTATGCTTATGTGATTAAGTTTATGACATTAATTAATGACATTAATTAGCATGCCTAATTAGTTTTGTTGTGATTCACTGTAACTAGTACACAAAATTCGGTACTAAGAATAATATTATTGCTAATACACTCCTAATCAAAATGATAAGACCAGTTGAAAAATTGCAAGAATTTACATTTTGCACTGTTGGATCTTAAAGAGGTTCAACGTAGAGATTTAAACAAGTAAAGAAGCATTAAATTGAATTAGGCTTTTCATCGGCTGATCAAAAGTTTAAGAGCATGGTCTTTAAAAGCTAAAACGTGGATTCAATGTCAGGTTGTCACGACACTGTCACAATCTCCTGACGGAAAAGGCAAAACATCTTTCTCTCTTTGACCACAGTCAGATTGTTGAGCTCCATAACAAGGCCTCATTTGAAACTTTTTCAAAGATCCTGAAGGTTATGGAACAAAAAACATCAAGTGCTAGACCATCATCGTCCCAAGTGAAAGCTGTTACTGGCGCCGAGTGCAGTCCAGGAACCGTCAGACGCCATCTGCAAGAAGGTTTTAAGAAAAATAAAAAAACATCTTCAAAGGGCTTGCTCGGTTGGAATTTGTACAACAGCACCAAACATGGGGAAGTTGAAAGTGGAAGAAATGTTATTCTCTCTTGATGGTCCGGAAGGCTTCTGTAGTTACCGGCATAACAAGAAGATGCCACCTGAGATGGGTACCATCATGAGCTGGGCTGCTTTTTACTTCAATTCAACAGCAAAGCTTCAGGTTGTGCAGGGGCGTCAAAAGAAAGATGGTGTGACAAAGGCTCCAGAGAAGACAATAGCACATGTGCAGTTTGTAGCTATTTAACTATTAACTATATATCTCATAACTACAACTTTTTATCCTGCTATTTCTCATAGATAAATTCTGCCCGTATCTATCGGACCCCTGCAGATGTTCCTCTAGCTATTTTCTTAATCACCTCAATTAGCTGACGCTGGATTATTCCCCATGGTTGCTTGTTCAGGCCAAGGTGTTTGCATTGTGTACGGTCCCACTACCTCAGTCTTCCGTCTACTGCAGCCTTCCATGCAGCTCCAAATTTTCCTGCCATCCTGCAGTCCATCCTTCTTGCAAACTCCCATGCACCATCAAGGACCCTGCCAAGAGTATAGAGCTGGTCAACAGTTCCACGACCAGGACGAAAACCACACTGCTCCTCCTGAATCCGAGATTTGGACTCCTGGCGGATCCTCCTCTCCAGAACCCCTGAATAGCCCTTACCAGGAAGGTTGAGGAGTGTAAAAACTCCCTCCGGTTGGAACACTCTCTCCGGTCTCCTTTCTGGACCTTGCCACCAAGGAGCTTTTTGACCACTTTGGTAACCTCCGCCCCAGAGACAGGAGAACCGTCACCGATTCTGTTCAATACTTTTATGGACAGAATTTCTAGGCGCACCCAGGGCGTCGAGGGGTTCCAGTTTGGTGGACGCAGGATTGGGTTTTTTGAAGATGATGTGGTCCTGTGGACTTCATCGAGCTGTAACCTGCAACTCTCGCTGGATCTGTTCTGAGTGTGAAGCGGCTGGGATCAGAATCAGCACTTTCAAGTCAGAGTCTATGGTTCTCGCCTGGAAAAGGGTTGGGGATGAGATCCTACCCCAAGTGGAAGAGTTTAGGTACCTCAGGGTTTTGTTCATGAGTGAGGGAAGGATGGATGGAACGCAAGATGGACAGGCGGGTTGGTGCGGCGTCTGCAGTGATGCGGACTCTGCATCGGTCCGTTGTGGCAATCTACGTTACTACCCAATAGTGAGCAAAAGGACAAGATCACAGATACAAGCAGCCGAAATGAGTTTTCTCCGCAGTGTGGCTGGGCTCTCCCTTAGAGATAACGTGAGAAGCACTATCGAGCGAGAGACTCAAGAGTAGAACCGCTGCTATTCCACATTGAGAGGAGCCAAACGAGGTGGCTTGGACATCTGGTTAGGATGCCTTCCTGGGGAGGTGTTCAGGGCACGTTCAACAGGTAGGAAGCTTTAGGAAAGACCCAGGCCAGTTGACTATGTCTCTCAACTGGCCTGGGTCCGCCTCAGGATCCGCCGGGAGGTGTTGGACTAAGGGCCAGGGAGAGGGAAGCCTGGGCTTGCCTGCTTAGGCTGCTGCCCCCGCGACCCAACCTTGCACAAGTGGAAGAAAACGGATGGATGGATGGATAAAAATATGTTTTGTATTAACATTTGTGTCTTTTTGGTTTACATTAATGGTTCCCAAACTTTTTACAGTGGCGTGCCCCTTTAGACTTTTGACCTGAAGCCATGTACCCCCTATTCCTGCACACTGAAAAAACATAACCTGTTTTTATGTTAATTTGAAATAGTGAATATAATGAATTGGTTCATTAATTTATAGTAATTCCAGGTCAGCCAGTTTTAATTGCCATTTCAACATGTTGGGAAGAGCTGTTTAGTGTTTATAAAGAGATTCCACCACAACTGAGCCGTCCTCCGGGGAAATAATTCCCCACACAATTGTTCCTTCTCCTCACAATGAGAGCATTTCATTCACACAATGTCAATTTCCACGAGATTCCCTGTTTTACAATAAATTCTGCTTTTGTTGGCCAATTGTGTGATTCTGACCTCGATTCCATTAACGGGGAAATCATCACGCTAAATGTCCTTTTTAGGCCTTTCATTTCTCCTCTACAAGACCATGATTGATTTCGAGTCCAATCACAGGCTTTTGATCATAAGAACGCAGCTGCAGAACTCTCTCAAAGAGCTCTGGTCCCTCTGCACTCAATCAAATGCAATTTAATTCATAACCTTTATTATATGTAAAGGGTAAACTTACAAGGGGTACGTAAGTACAAAATCACAAGCGCTTATTTTCCCCTCTGAATGTGCAAAAGCTGTGCCGATGAACTCCATTGTTACAGGAAGGATGTTACAAAAGACTTTGCTGCAGTCCATCATGAAAGACTTGATGGTCTGTGTTGCTTCAAGTGGCCTCTCCTGCTGATAGTCTTCTCGCTCAGAAGCTCAGGACAAGCAGTAGATTTGAAGTCTCAGTAAATTCACGTATGCTTGTTACTCGATGCCTTTGAGCGTTTGGTAGATATGTTTTGGTAAAATGACATAACCATCACTGAACGCAACGGGTGAGTCACACGTGGTCTTGACCGTCTTGTAGGAAACCCTCAGGCTCTTGAGTTGTCGCTCCTGACGGCGACACTTTTGCTGGGTGGTTTTAAGCTTCTTCCTGAGAAGCTCCACCTGCTCCTCCAGCTGCTGAATGCGCTTCTTTTGCCGGGCGGAGTCCTCTGCTGTGTAGTTGTGGTCGCAGGTGACCACCACCGTGTCGCTGTGGGTATCTGGCAGACTCCTGGTGGGCTCCGACTCCACCTCCTCCATGACGGTGTCAGACATCAAAGGAAATGAGAGGGGGTGGTGGATCTCAGAGGTAAATGGGTCCTCCAGACTTTCAGACTGTCAGAAAGAGAGACAAATAAGGGTATTTTTTCCAGGGATTGTGACGTCATACGGATAAATCCGAAAAAGTTGCTCCGATATCCAACAAATTAAAAAAATTCTCCAATGAGGCGACATTACGTGAGCAAATCAGGTGCTTCTTTTCAACTAAGTGTAACGTGTCATAAACAAACATGGTGTTGATCATGTGGGACCTCCTCACTGACTCAGGTACCTCGGGCTTGCTAGCTAATGCTTTGCAAAGAACCTGGAAGCCTACAAAGACACCTCCGCCGCAAAAGAAGCTGCCCCAAAGCTAGCAGCCAAGAAAGACCCGAGGTCCTCTCCCATCTTCAAGGCGTCCTCCTCCATCACCAAAGACTGCGGGTACCGTCGGCCAGCAAATCACTCTGAGCCACGGTTTGTGCTTCTGAGTTGCCGCTATGTGTTTTATGTTTTCTGTTAATAACTTTTATGGGCCGAATTGCTAGATGCACCCATGGCGTCAAAAGGGTCGGTTTGTGGGCCTTAGAATCTCGTCTCTGCTATTTACAGATGATGTAGTCCTAGTCTCATCGGGATGTGACTTTCAGATTTTTACTGGAGCGTTTTGAGTGTGAAGCACCTGGGATGAAACTCAACACCTCCAAATCTGAGACCACAGTTCTCAGTTGGAAAAAGTTCTGCGCTTTTTTTGGAGCTGGTTCTCAGAGCTTTAGTTTTCCACTGTCGCAGTTCCACAATTGGTTCAAACTGAAGTGGTCTTTTCTGGTTCAACTCTGGCTCCAAAAGTCTTGCTGGGCCGAGTGGGAGAACCGTTTGGCTAATGAGGTGGGCGGGTTTACTTATAAAAAGTTGGCAAATTACCTCAATCTTTATTACGTTTGCGTTGCAATGGGGGAGAAACAATAAAAAACCCTCCAAAAACATGGACACCAACACACTGCCGCAGGAATCACAGGAGAAATTCGAAACAGCGACAAAAACCCGGCCAATATTGGAATGAATCAGAGGCAAGATGGCTGCTGCAGGGTTTTTCCGGACTTTTGAAGAAATAAATAACTGAAAAAATGAAAGAAGGACAAGAAGGTACACTATACAGAAAAAAACCCAAGGAACTTCTAACATGTGTCTCTATGTTATCTTATTTATGTCTAATTTGTCTTATTTTGTCTTATGATATTGGGTAATACAAATGTAAAGATGACTATAGGGGTGTTATTTCATTTCCAGAAGGTTCTAACAATGTTAAAAATTGAATTTAGAAGATTGACAAAAGGTTTTCTGGGCCATAATAATCCATTTATTTGTATTTAATGCTACTTTGTGGAAATTCACTAAAGGTCAGGTCTGGAACCAATTGATCACAATAAACGAGCGGACGACTGTAATCCTAACATCGCAAAATTACAGATACAGTTGTATTGAAAATTTTTAACAACTGAATTATTTCTACATCAAACAAGTCTAAAACAAGCACGACAGCAACGAGCGCTTTGCCTTGATGTTGAGGTTGAAGTTGAAGAGCGAGGGCACGGCGTTCTCCTTGAGCACGCGATTGTTGCATTCTCTCTTGAAGCAATCTTTGGTGAAGTGCTGCGAGCAGATGTTACTGTACTTGCTGGGCTTGAAGTTGTTTCTCCTCATTGCTGACACCCATTTGCCACAGATGTCTGGACGCGCCAATGGAAACCTGCCAAATACCAGTATATGAGATCAGCACTTAGCAGCATCAGTGTATGTCTTCACAGCGTATTGTGACTGGGCCAACACATATTGAAAAAACAGTGGTTAGCGGAAGCAAAGCTAAGAGGAGCTTCCCCCAACTTTTCGTTTATTGTCATTTCAACATTAGTTTTGGAGTTCTTAGTTCTGCAAACAAATATCTATGCCCAATACCCATGCAAAAACCCCATCCATATATTTCTGCCGCAATGCATGCTGGGTAGTGTGTGCTCTTTTTCCCAACATTTTGCTGTGTTTGTAGCATTTTTGCTAGAACTTCTGCTTATTGAACTGCTTCTGCTTATAAGAACTGCTTATATTCAACTACTTATATTGAACTGTGTCTGCTTCTGCTTATAAGAACTGCTTATTGTTCACAGTTCATATTGTTATTGTAGCTGGACTACCCAGCATAACTTGCAGATATTTGCAAATAACAGTTTTAAGTTACGTGTAATGTTTAGCGCTTAGTTGTTGTTCATCACCCATGTTGTAGCTTGTAGCGGTGGACTTATGCGATGCATAAACTTGCTGTGAGTGTGTTGTTTTCATTTTACTGCACCGTGAGCAAATATTTATTGTTTTGTTTAATGCCACGTATATGTACAGCGCCTGTCCGCCAAATTTTTTAACCCAATGTGTGCAGGTCAAAAAGTTTGCCCACCCTAGTGTAATAACTAGTGTGAGCATGTGATAAACATTGTAGTAAACATGGCATGTGTCTAGTAACTAGTATAAAGTAAAAGTTTGAAGTAAAGATAGTAGTAAACCGTTACACATAGTAAACGTGTCTAGTAACTAGTAAAGGTTGTAGTACACATATGCATGTATTTAAAGTGTCTAATGACTAGAAAGGTTGTAGTACACAGTTGCACGTGGTAAAAGTGTCTAGTGACTAGAAAGGTTGTAGTACACATATGCATGTGGTAAAAGTGTCTAGTGACTGGAAAGGTTGTAGTACACATATACATGTGGTAAAAGTGTAGAGTGACTATAAAGGTTGTAGTACACAGTTGCATGTGGTAAAAGTGTCTAGTAACTAGTAAAGGTTGTAGTACACAGTTGCATGTGGTAAAAGTGTATAGTGACTATAAAGGTTGTAGTACACAGTTGCACGTGGTACAAGAGTCTAGTAACTAATAAAGGTTGTAGTACACAGTTGCACGTGGTACAAGAGTCTAGTAACTAGTAAAGGTTGTAGTACACAGTTGCACGTGGTACAAGTGTCTCGCAACCGTTGTAGTAAACAGCTGCACGTGGTAAAAGTGTCTAGTAACTAGTACCGGTTGTAGTACTCAGTTAAACTGTCCTACATCCTTAAAGATTTTACATGCTTAAGATTAAAAGTCACAATTAATCAATTCGATGTGCCGTTAAAACAAAGTAATCGGGCGTTTTTATTTCTGTCCCGACAGCCAATGCTAATCGTCAACATAGAGTTGAATTGAACTCACTTATGGAAGGAGATGTCTTTATCTTTGTGATAGCGGTTTTTACAGCCGTAAGCTGAGCAGGTCTGAACCATAACTGTCAACTAATCGATTCTAAAGGAGGTGATTCGTCCTGACAAGTCCACTGAAACGCGACGGCTGTCTACCTTTCTCTCTGCAAGCTTCACTGCCAATAACAAATATGGCGACGTCGCGGCGTAAGTCACGTGTCGTAGGCTTCACCCAGCGGATTGGCTACAATGTGATTTTCCCCTTTCCACTCTGCCATTCGGTCACAGGAGCGACAGTGACGTCACAATGGGCGTTGTCGCATTGAAAGAAAATACTGACAGACTACTAGGGCTGCATTCCAATAGCCGTTACAGTCGCCTTCGCTGACTTGGTAACACATAATTGCCGACGTCACGCGGCAAATAAGTGGACGTGGAGAGAGTGGAAGTGACAAATGGAACGCTCCTGCCCTTGTTCACGTTAAGCTGAATGAAGCAAACATGGCTTATAAACACCCTTCTCAGATCAAGCTCATACTTTGTACTTTACACTTGTATTTTATGTATTCAAATATTTAGTTTGCAGTTTAATTGTATTTTAATTCATTCAAATATTTAATTAGCTGTTTAATTGTATTTTTAAATTGAAATATTTAGCTTTCTAGCTGTTTAATTTTATTTTATTCACATATTTACTTAACATGGATTTATTTTATTTTATTCAAATACTTAGTTGATTAATGTTTAACTGTAGTTTAACAAATATTTATTTTTCTAGATGTTTAAATTTATTTTATACAAATATTTACTAAGCAATTCCATTTTACTTTATTGAAATATTTAGTTTATTAGCGGTTTTAATTGTATATTATTTTATTCAAATATGTATCTAAATAGCTGTTTAATTGTATTTTATTTAAATATTTAGTTGACCAGTCGTTTTTATTTTGTATAAAATGCTTAATTGTATTTTATTTGAATACTCTTTAACTGTATTGTTTATTTGATTTAAAACCTCAGGTTAGCAGGACTGTTTAGTGTGAAAATATAGTGAACACAAGAAAATGTTTCCGGTAGAGCGAAAACTTTATTAATGATGAAGCTGGCTGCTTTTCAAAGTTTCATCGAGAAGAAAAGCCAAGAAAAAACACAAACACGCACAACACTGCGGACATGTTCCATAAAAGACTCAAGGCCTCCAATGTGATTTTTTTAAAGATGAGTTGGCATATCAGTCCCGTACTGTATGTGGCTAATCTGCCAAAAAAGTATTATTTTTAGCAAGCACACTGAACAACATCACCGAAAGAAAGATGAGGTCATAAAGACTTTTTTTTTTTTTTTTTATAAAAGCATCACATTTCAGATGAAAAGAAAGCAGTTGTCTGATGTTACATTTACACTCGTTACTTCTTACACAGTAAAAAGAAGACATTTACATCATTTAACGTGTCCGACACTAGGGTCTTGAATCGGCGTCCCAGTCGTAAGTGTTTGACATGATTTCTTTCAGATCCTTGTCACAATAAATAAACGCCAATCAATTATCCAATAAATCAATACTTGTTTTTTTTTTTACTCCAACACGTGGAGTCAAATGTGTTGTCGGTGGAATATAACATATTTTTTATTCCATGTTTGTTCATCCTGCAGGTTTCACACACAAATTTCACACAGCGTAATGTTGCATAAATCTGCATTCTTCTCCTCGTCCTCCGCCGACCACGCCTACTTTGCTCTGATTGGTCAGGGGTCGGCTCCACGCCCCTGAAGCGCTTTAGGCGCTAAACGGTGATCAGCAAACAGTAAAGAAGATCAGGATTTTGGAGAGTTTCTTCATGATACTGCTGTGCGTGAGGAGCAGTGACCGTGAGGTAGGTCTTTAGCTCCCTGGAAAAACAAAAATGTCCCACTGCTGCCGTACTCCGGTTCAAATACGTCGTCCATCGCTACCTTACGGTTCAAACAAAAAAATGTATGAATAAATAAGTGATGAACGACCTATTATTAGAAAAAAAATTATATTTAGGCAAATTGTACTTATTCTTGGCCTAAATTAGGCATTGTCAGGCATAAAAATGAATACATTTTTTTGCTCATATGTGGACCTGTATCTGATTTTGTCAGGTCAGTGTGAACTACGATAGCCGAGAAGTGCAAAACACGTTAACAAAAAGCAAAACAAATTCCGAGTACACTAGCCTGAAAAGGAATGTACCAAATCCCACAGTTAGAGTTTGGCCCAATCAGCACCGGGGAGTTGGTACATTCCTATTCCGGTTAATGATGAGAGCAGAAAAGTGCAAAACTTGGAAAACAAATTACAATTACACCACCTAGAAGGGAGTTGTACCCCTCTTGTGCAAGCACAAAATCAGGCAAAATGTGATGCCAACGTCCTCCATTAACACCCCCCAAATGTTTCCTTTGGTACGATCCCCTTTCGGGCGGTGTAATTGTAATTACAGCCACCAACATTAACCGGAAAAAGAACGTATCAACTTATTGGAGCTGATTGGTCCAAACGTTATATAAACGAAATACGTGCACCTCCTGGATGCTCTCATTTCTTTGGGTCATAAATGTAAAAAATCAAATTTGAACAAAAAAATCTGAATCCGGCATCACACCATCCAGTGTGAGTGTCGCCTTAAATAAATACAACAAATACTAGGCAGAAGACGCATTCTAATGGTGAATGTAGTATTCTACGTTGGCCACCAGGTGTCAGTGATTGTTTGGTGAGCACCATACGTGACTGCAGCTTTACATTATCTCAGAGCAGGCACAATAAAGATAATAACATAATAATCATAATAATAATATTAACACGGGCTTCTGTTGGGGCCGTAACCTCTGACAAGCTAAAACGCAACTCTGAACCTCAGACGTCACTTCCTGTCCTGTACGCTGTCTTGAAAAAAACAACAAACTACTAAGGTGTGAGTCTGTGTTATGTTGTGTATGTCTAATATGTCTTATTTTCTCCAATTCAACCTACTATATTGGCTAATACAAATGTAAAGGTGGCTATAGGGGTGCTATGTCATGTCTACAAGGCTCTGATCATGATTTAAACAGGTTTTCAATGCCGTAGCTATGAAAATATTAAATAACCGCCATAAACGAGGCACGACCAGTAACAATTCTTACATTCCAAAAAAAAACCACTTTCTGGCTGCCATTTTCAAGAAAAGTGGCCCCGCCTGAACTTCCTGATGTTGTGACATGACAAAGATCTTGTAGTGGCGTAAAAACGCAATGCGGGGATAAGGTTAAGAACACACCAAAGCTCTTGATAGGACACTTCCACATCACAGGATCGTCACTGGATCAGATATTTGGAGAAAAGCATACGTTAAAAAGCGGCTCCCAACGTCCTCCAGGAAGAGGAAAAGCGCGTTTGTACAAAATGTGTTAGACACCGCAGGCCCAAGCTAAACGAAGCTTGAAGAAAAGACCTTCTTCTCTTCCAAACAACTTGTGTCGTTCATAATCCCAACAAAAAATACTACTGATAATAATCTGACGGGCGAGGAGCTCCACTTTGCAATCTTGTGATGATCGTATTCTTCTCCCGAAGCGTCGCGTGATACTGGCAAAAGTTTTGTCTTTGAAGTGCCGCCGGTACAAAAGGCTGAGGGTGAAATAAGAGCGTACTGTATATGGGATTGGACGGCTCTATCTACAGCTTCTCCGCTGCTTCGTCCTTCTCCTCGTCGTCTCCCTTTCCTCCTTTGTCTCCACGTGACGTTTCGGCCTCGCCCTTGTTCCCTCCATCGACTTCATCTTCTTTGGATTCTTCTTCGTCCTGAAAACACAAGAAGTGTCGTGTCTCCGATGGAATAACGTCATTTAAAAAAGGTTCCTTAAGCTTTGAACACTGCGGCTAATTTATGGCCACGTTCTAATCTCGAGAAACAGCGGGGAAGTGGTAACTCTTTCTTTGGCAGGATTCTCAGAAATCAAACAAGACCCAGCATTCGTGATATGCACGCTCTTAAGGCCGTGCAATCTAGGACCTTTTCTGGCTTGCGTGCACGCCCCGCTTCCAGTGAGTCGGCGAAAGGCTTGTCGGGCATGTTCCATAGCTTTCCGTGACTTCAGCAGAGTTAGCCGCAGCTGACGCTAGCCGGCTTGTTTGGCTAATTAACTAACGCGTCTGACCGCAAAAGTTTGGAACGTCTTTGGATTCATTTCAGAAGGGTGCAAAACTTGACCAACCAGACCAACAAAGGCAAGTATGGTAACTTTTCGTCTTTGAAAACACTATGTATGGGACGTGTCAATACACAAACGTGTAGCCTGTTTATCTGTCTATCACAAAGAGATTTTCGGTCTCACATACGTTGTAAGACCGACGTCCGTCAAACCTCCATTAAAAGTACTGGAAGCGCGTTCCATGCGGGCTTCGTATAAGAACTACCCGTTGAGCTAACTGACAACGTAACATCCATACTGTCGTTTTTCACGTCTGCGATGTCAAGTGCTGTGATTTATTTTCCCAATTAAAAAAAAACTTTTTAAATTGGCTTAAAAAAATTGTTCAGGGGTGCGTCTATATTAAAAAAGAAATACTTACTCACGGTGCAACTAAATAACAGGAAGTTAGTATTCCCCGACGACCCTCTCAACATTTTTTTTTCAAGTCAAACAAAAATGCGACAAACACAGCAAAATGTTGGGAAAAAGCTACCCAGCATGCTTTGCAGCAGGGATATATGGGTGTCATTTTGTCATGACGTGTTCTGTTGTCTTGTGCTTTTTTAGTTCAAGCTAGATTGCATTTGCACAGTAGCATGTCAGCTACATTTTTGATGTGAAAGGTTTAAAAAGTCACCTGAAAACACCCAGTGGGCCGGATCAAGACGTTTGGCGGGCCTAATGTGGCCCGCATGCCGCAGTTTTCAAGCAGACCGGCCGTATGAACCTGTACAAACGATTGTGACCTGGGCTTAAGTGTGGTCAAGTTTGTATTAGGAATGGAATATTTTCTACTGTTTTGAGATTACTACAGCAACATATTGTGTTGTTCACAACAGAGAAATAGATAACACACGATCACTTAGAACAAACACACCCCTTTTCTTTTGATTATTTCGCACACATGTATAGTTTCACTATGAGTCTCCAGGCTGAGACGCTCAGCCACCTTGCCAAAAACTGGTTGAAATCAGATTAGAGCAATACACTTAAAGACTTATCTGGAAGTTTCCTGACCATTGGCACCACCTCTACAAAAGGTGTATTAGGAAGAAAAACTCAGTTTCACTTTAGAGACTGCTCAGACGCCGCTGGATTTTGACTGTGTGGCTGACCGTTCTCTCCGGTGCTGGCACTGGAATTGCATGTATTCCCTCCGAACAGATCTCCGACAATTGACAGCTGACAGAATTAAAAAGCCCATGTGGTTACCACCCAGGTAAAAAGGCTGGACATAACAAAAATACGGCAAAATGCAGTGCACTGTCAGTACCCTGGACTGAATGTTGCACTCAAAATGGTGACCACCACCCCTCCATAGTCGCTCTATTGGCTACATGGCGGAACGGGAAGGACTGTGTGGTTGCAATTCACCATAAAAAGCGAGAAAAAAAGGTAAATATTGCGTACACTACACTACTAAAATTGACACACTCAAGAAATAAGTACACGGTGAATACAGGATACTTGGTCAAGTGTACTAATGGAAGTATTCCAGCACCGCACACTCATCATTTTGAGTATTTGAATGCAACATCCGGATACTGCCACACGTAGATACACGTGAAAAACAAAAAACACCAAAATAACCAAAAAAACAATAACAGCATTACTCCTAGCACTGTTACCGTGTACCTTCGTACATAAGTGTGTCATTGGGAATGACTTCTGAAGAGTTTGTGCAGCAAAGGTTTTTGGTTGAAAGATGAGCGTAGTCTGAGTGTGAGGATGTCACGCAGGTCTAACAGAGTGGAACCTTGGTTAGCATACGCTTTGGTTAGCATGCATTTTGTTTTACGTATAAAAAAAACCTAGATTTTAAACCTAAATTGTAGTATTTGTTACATAAAATTATATTAATTTATTCCCATTTATTAGCCTGTTTCTTGGCTGCATTGCTTCCAGTAGTGTACTGTGTGTGTACGTTAACATTTTTTGTCCAATGAAATTTCAGCTTTTATGTGTTGCCACAGCAACGTAATCTGCCCAGGGTAATCAGAATCTGACTTTTCATTGAACTATCAGGGCCAGCACATTTCTGTCCTCTGATTGGCTGATCTGAGCAAACTTTTCAAAAATGTTACTTTATGCTATCTGGCTAGGTGCTAGCATGCCAGCATATGGGTCTAAATGCAAATACATACACGGCATGTTGTAAGGACACTATAGCCACTATAGAACTGCTTTGGCACTTTTGTGAATTAGTGCTATCTTGCTAGGTTAGCACATACCATGCTAACTGTTAGCATTTTAGCTAATTTCCTCAAGTCTAGATGCCGCCACATTGCGTCTGGGTCAATAATCACATCGTCTTCAGGGAAGGTAAAGGTAACCGTATCATTGTAAAACTATAGAAACATGTTTGGGGTACGTTTTGGTTAGAGTCCGCTCTTCTGCACCTGACGAAAGGCGCTAACCAGGGTTCCACTGTACCTGAACGCAAAGCGTGGGTGCGATGACGTGGCACAGGTCCGGTACCTGTTTGACGCGGCTCCATCTCCTCGGAACGCGGGCCTTCATCCTCCGGGACAACGCCAGCAGCTTGTTGTGTCTCTGTCTCCTCTTGGCCTTCTCAGACGCCTCCTTCCGCTTCTCATCCGCACGGTCCGAGTCGGAATCATCCTGCCGCTGAAGTCGACTCCTCTTCCTGGGCTGCACCATCCTCTTGACTTGACTGGAATCCCCCGTCTTCCCCCCGCCATCTTTATCATTCTCATCGTCGTCCTGCTCTCTGGCGGTGCTGGAGGAGGAGGAGGACGACGACGAAGATGATGATGATGTGTCCTGTCCTCCCAGGAAGGACCGCTTCTTGCGGACCACAGAGCGGCTGTGGTCGCTGGACGTGTCCCCGGAGTCGCTCCTTTCCCATTCGTCCTGCTCGCTGTCCTCCTCCGGGGAGCTGCGGAAGTCGGACTGGGACCTGGAGGACGAGGACGAGGAGAAGGAGCCTTCGTCGCTGTCGTCCAGGATGGAGGCGGGCAAGCCGATCTGCCTCTTCTTGGACAGGTCGGTCTTGGTTTTGCGCATTGACGCGAACATTTTGCGCTTGTATAAACTCTCCATGTGTGCAAATAGTGTCAATAGTACACTTACAACACGATAAGCTAGCACCTAAGTATCGGAATGGAAGCTAGAGCGGGGGAAACGACACTTCTTGCAGCCGCAAACTACTTCGTACGACGTTACCTACAAACAGCATCTGTCATTCGGTATTAGGATGAGCATTTAGGACAATATTTAGGAGTGAAAAGATCACATTCTCGCCTTGCTAACTGTTGATGTTGTGGATTCCGCTTCTTCTTCGCTGGAACCAATGCAACCTTAAAATACAGCGCCCCCATTTACGGCACAAACCGTAAACAGTCACGAGTTGCGGTAATTACATTAAAAATAAAATATAATTAATTATACAGTGCAGAGTAATGATAACATAAATATTAATTTTTATTACTTTAACTATATTACAAATATATTTTCAGTATGATTCCAATCGTTTTTTCGAATATTCTTCAGCAAATGGTAGCTGTGTTATTGTGGATTCCACTTCTTCGTTGGAACCAATGCAATATAATACTATGGCGCCCCCACGCGGCAGAAAGTCGCTTCGCAGTAACGCTGCATATCACAATAAACAACACGTATACTGTACATACGGTACAGTATGTACAGACAAATAAAAATAACCTGAAAAGGTTGTTGTATTTCTGCAATGTAACTTAAAATGTGAATTTGACATGTTTTTTATAATTGAATAATATGAAAATCAACTTTTTTTCTTTGGATGTTGATCATCTTAAAAATTCTAATTGTCTGAGTTTGTGGTTTTATAAGCTGAAAATCTTAAGTCAGCAAAGTTACAGCAAGGAAGTGTTTGAGATAGGTCAATTTGCGTGTAATGGCTCAATAAAATTTGTTGTTTTCATCTTTTATGTTAAAGTCCCAGAATAAAAAAACTTTTACTTGATATTCAAATTTTATGGTAGTACTGTAAATACACACACACATATACGTATGTATATATATACTGTACATTGACTGGCTGTCATTGTGTTTGAGCTCACTTAGCATCAGCTGATCGGTGTCCATTGTAGTTGGGAGTGCAAGGCGAGTAGCGGAGAGGAAACAGCACCACTGATGACTTCTTTGTGATACGGAGTTTGTTACCACCGAGCAGCTCGAGTTTAGCCCACCACATCAATGCAAAGCACCTGGTAGCGAGTGCAGCCCCAGCAAATGCTAGCAATTTCTCGAGCCGTAGCAAATTTTCACTGGCAAAAGATCAGTAATGTTTTTGGTTATATATCCAATCTTTCGATATATACCGATCACTTGATCTGCCACAATAATGTCATTAATTTCAATGAAAATACCTCAAAGTAACAGCTTTTATCAGTACAAAATGACAAGAAAACATGAAATAGAAATACATTTTAAAGTATGTGTCTTTCATGGCTCTCTTTGCCAAAAAGGTTCACGACCCCTGCGCTGGTGAACTATCTAGCTACTGCCGAGAGAACAGAGTGGACCTAGGGGAAACATTTTTGACGAGTAAAAAACAACACATTTTTGCAGGATTACATTTGTGAGATCTTGCAAAAGTACTGCGATATCATGCAAAAAAATTGTGAAATCTTGTCCACAGAGCAGTAAATCAAAATGTTTTTTTTAGTATTATTTGTATTATTTGAGGGCTCCGTAAAACAGAACACTAAACTATGACGTAAAGCCGAAAGCTTCTCCGCGTGTTCCTTGTTGATTCAGCCAGAGCGCTAACGGCTTTAGCCACCATGTCAATCATGACGGACAGCTGTTGGGCGCGCTGAACCGCTGCTTCTGCCTTACAAATTCTGCGATACATCAGGGCAGTGCCGAATCCAATCATCAACAGACCTGTTATCATGGTTCCGAGTAGGTAAACATCTTCAATGTCCTACATGGAAAGGATCGCCAGGCACATGACCTTCTACTTCCCCCAACTGTCCATCACGTACCCAGCGGTGAACGTTCCGTCAGGGGAGACAGACAGGTTCCCCCGAACCAGAGCTTCTCGTCGAGATGATCTTGTCAATTGCATGGTGAGACCAGTTAATCAATTCCATAATTAAGAACTAGAGAGCAGTGCAGACAGAGGCTCTCAAGTGGAAGACAGGACTGGACCAGACGTGAGATGGGAAAAGGTGCAACCGCCTTCGTTGAGAGCCAGAAGAAGCAGCTATTCTCTTGTTCTTAAGATTTCTATGATGTTTCTTGGCTTATTCGCATCTTTCAGAGCAGCCAAAATCATTTTTCAAATGCAAAAATACAAAATAATGATAATCTGAAGCTGCACTGGGCCTTTAATGTTTTTTGCGCTGATATGACATCATGTATCCTGAAGGTGATCTCAGGACTTCTGTGCCAGGATGGTACTCAGTTTGATCTTTCCGTCCATGGAGGCGGTGAGGCAGGTACCACAGTCCAAAGCCGAGCACCAATCGATCGTCACCACCGGTGCTTTGTGGCCGCCCAGCGACAACGCGGTCTTAAGAGCTGGCTCGCTATTGGTCAGCTAGACGAGGGGGAAAGGACACAATGATGACTCAATGGGAAGCTTCCCTGGAACGTTTGTCAAACGTCATGTTAGAAAAGAAAAGACAGTAGAGGGGTTTACTTTGTAAATGAGTCCTCCAGAGTTGGAACAGGTGAGGACGTGTTGTCCTTCAGAGTCAAAGGCGAAGAGACGACCCCGGGGGACCTGAACCTGAACAGAAGTTCTACTTCATTTCTTTCTTTTAAAAGACATAATCAAGTCCATACTATGTCATGCAAATACAATACAGGGCTACACAAAAAAACCTTTTAACAATCCAATAAAATCAAGATGACTCCCTCTTTGCGGCTGTCAAACCATCACCGTTTTTATTACTAACACATGCTGTTGTCGGTTCTACTGATCCATGGTTACTAAAATGTGGGTGTGTTTACTTGCTGAAGGTCACTGTCACTTGCTCTGATCACATACTGATGCCGAGCATGGTATGGCATGGAGGTGCAGGGCGGTACTCCAGCATGATAATAGGCCTGAACACACCTCCAAGATGACCAGTGCCTTGCTAAAGGGTAAAGGTGATGGACTGGCCAAAGAACCAGTCCACACCTAAACCTGAGAGTTAAGAATGTTGGAAAATAATGCTAATCACACTTTGGGCATTTACATGATGAGTGTTGCCAAAAGCCAGAAATGTTGTAGAAATGTGGAATCTCAGATTGGAATAACAGCTAAAAGGTGCCACAAGTTGGTAGAGTCCATGCCACACGGATGTGAAGCACTTATAAAAAACTGTGCTCATACAACTAAATATTAGTTAAGTAATTTACAGGATTGCCAAGTCCTAGAAAGAAAAAATAGTTTTGAGTTTGTAAAGTCAACGGCAGACACGGCTATTTTTTTGAACACACCCCTTTCAACTAATTGCCCAACTGCACAACCTTAAGAGCGAGCATATCATGAATGCTGGGTCTTGTCTGTTTTCTGAGAATCTACTGCACCCTACTGGTAACTTGTCACGTAGCAATAAAAATATACTAATAACAGTACTTCATCTGGTTAGTCACATTGGACTGCTATTATTTTTACACTACTGTATATTCGTGATTCAGCACTTCCAACCCAACAAATTTTTTCCAACAAAATAAGATTTTTTCCCCCTCAGAAAACACATTCTATTCACACTAAGCCGGCATTAATTTATAAATATGCGATAACTCAGGTCAAATGTAAACAAATTTGACATGTTTATGTCTCTACGCTGAATTTTTTTCCCTCAAGCGTTGAGATTTCGCACTTTGTTCGCCAGACCTTGAACGCACCATAGTTCCGGTGAGACGAAAAAAGTGAACCTTTCATGTGTTGCGTGGCAAAAAGCGACATTTTCATGGGTGCATAAATTACTGGTGGGTCCAGAAAGGAACAGCAGGGAGCTACTGCATAATGATTGTAAATATTGATAATAATAAAATAATAAATACATCAGTTTGACACGTTGTAATGAAAAATGATACATACTTGTTTTATGGAGAAAATGATAAATATATCCAAGTATATTAATAATACGAGTAAATACTTGTTTATAGCCGCTGTAGCCGGACAGAACAAAAGGTCCGGTGGCGTCCTGAGGCAAGATCTGCTCCGCCTGTTTGACTCCACAGCGATGAATGTTCCACTGAACAAACTGAGGGCACAAATGTTTGGTGGTGATTGGATGATTACACAGCAAACACGACGTCGGATTGGGCAACGCACCTTTCCGTCTTCTCCGATGCTGAAGACGGTGTTTTCGTCGCAGCTGAACTCCACACTGTGAACTTCTCCATCATGAGCTTTCCAGCTCATAGCGCTCTCATACTGCTGCATGTCTGAAGGAGGGATTAGTTTGACAGCAAATACTCCCAGCACACAATCACTACACATGCAAATACATATCGAAATATTTCTAGTAAAGACCGTGACTCCGCCAAGTGGGATTCCTTTTTATACATGGAATGTTTGTTGTAGTTTGAGCATAGAAACCTTCTAAATATGCTTTCAAACATTATTAAAGCCTTACAGACATGTAATAACACCCCTACAGTCACCTTGGCACTCATATTACCCAATATAATAGACATAATAACAGAAAATAATGCTGATAATGTGTTCCGATGCTCACCCGATGTAACACTAACAATACTGCCACCTAGCGAACAGTGTAAAATGCTACGTATCATCACAGCGAATGTGTCTTTCAATGAAATTTCATCTGCATATAAACATTAAAGTGCATTTACATCCTGCATACTTTTAAACTTGTAAAGAAGCCCCAATACATGAGTTAGAAAAGCCTAAAGTTAGACTTCCACTTTCAACATTTGTCAATGACTCGATTGTCATTCAACACGCTAATAAAAACGGAATTTTGTCACTGTTTGCTGAGGTTTAAGTAAATCCATTTAAATGATAAACATTTGATATCATGGATTTTTTATATCAGTAATTATTTTACAGAACACACATAATTTGGTAATAAATTCATTCAAGATAACAAAAAATTTCCATCACTATATGAGGTCATCAGCCCATACATACAGCATTTTTTAAAATCGGTTTTCATTATAGGGAACAAAAACAGATACCGATATTGAGCGATATTACATTTTTATGCCAATATCGATCTGATATCGCAAATCCCTAATTAAAAAACATCTGAAAGTGACATCATTAGCCTGCAGTAGCGTAATCACCTCTTTTTGTCTCTTGAACAAAAAAAAAAGACAGTTTGGGGATTGGGCGTTTGAGTTAAAACAAACAGGCACAAAGAGAAGTCACTCTGTGCATTGGGTTCAGCATCTCCATAGAACAACGGCATGAACGGAGTGAGGGGGGGTAACATACTCAAAGAGTGCATAATCAGATTACGTATACTGACTTGTAATCAGGTAAAAAGAGAGTTCACTCTGTGCATTGGGTTCAGCATCTCCATAGAACAACGGCATGAACGGAGCGAGGGCGGGTAGCATACTCAAAGAGTGCGTAATCAGATTACATATACTGACCAAAGAGTCTAATGACTCCATCGGCAGCTCCGGTCACCAACAGGTTCCCATTGTGGTTGAAGGCGGTGCAGTTAATGGCTACTGGTTCCGGTTCCAAAGTGAACTGGAGCTAAGAAAGACAAGTAAAATGATGATGCAAAAAAAAAATAACAATTTGGTTGAAAATGTAGAATCAAAATGTCAGAGGAAAAATATTTAATTTGGTACTTTATTTGTGTGTACTCGTGATGGTTTACTGACCTAGCAGAGAAAAATGGAGGCCAACCTAATTTTCCAAAAATGAGAACTTTATTTTGTTTAGTATGTACCATAAGAACTTATTTTTTCTTTCATATTTCAACCCAATGCTACTGACTAATAGCAATGCTAACGACATTGTTTTTCCTCATAAAATTACCGGTTTAAACAATGTCAACATTTTTTTCATTAGCAGCACAATTTTTTGTTGTCGTAACATTTTCATTTTATTCTTGTAAAGACAGCTGTTTTTTTCCATTAGTGCATTTTTATTTTGAACTATTTCAGCTTTCTTTTCTAAATTCCCACAGTTATGACTTCATTCTTCTAACATGTTTTTTCCATTGTTTTTGTTTTATTTTCCAACTATTTTCTTCTTGTAATTATAACTTTATTCCAATAATATTTTGACTTTATTCTAGTAAAATGGCAGCTCTTTATTATCTGTGACTCTTTTTTTTTTTTTCAACTATTTTCTTGTAAAAGTGTTTTTTTTCTCATTGTTTTTGTTTAATTTTCCAACTGTTTCAACTTTATACTTATAAATGTTCTTCATGTAATTACGACTTCACTCGCATAATTTAAAGTTTTTCCCGCAATTTAATTTTCAAAACTTTATTTGTTGTTTTGCTTGTTATTGAGAAAAATATTCTCATAAAATTATGACTTTTTCTTATATTATGGATGATTTTATTCTTGTAAAATTACTGCTGATTTTTCCATTTTTACCTTCGCCAGGTTATGTTTTTGCCGGCGTCTGTTTGTTAGTTTGTTTTCAAAATAACTTGAAAAGGTTGGATGCAATTTTCAGGAATTGTCGGAAACGGGATGTGGAAGACCGGATCCCATTTTGTGAGTGCGAGGTCAATTGCGCTATCATGCAGAGTTGTGTTTGGAGCGGTACCTGCTGTTTGACGGTCTTGGTGTCCCACAGCAGGAGTTGTCCAGACACTGGTACGGGAAGACGGACAGCGGGCTCAACGAGTCCAGTTCCATTGAGAGCTGCAGCTGAGCACACAAAGGACGAACCGCTGGGACTGCAGGCTAAGGACAAGATACTGAGGGAAAGACGATTATATAATACATGATTTTCCTCCTTGTCCTCACACACCCCAAGATACGGTATTGGTGCCACGTGAATAACATGTGCACATGCGCCCCGAGAGTGTACCGTGGATGACTTTCATCAATGCTCATCTCATAGAGGTTCTTCTTGGCGTCCGTGTCGTACAACCGCACAGTGCCAACGCCGCTACCCAGTAACAGCTGAGCGCAAGCAGAACATATCATAGAACTCAACATACGGTATGTTTTAGCTTTTCTCTTCATACCAGTCTATCTGGCTTGGTGGCCCACTCCAGTGACAGCAGGAGTGACTTGGACATGATGGTTGCGTTGGTCTGCATGATGGGATTGAAGGACCACACCTGAAGAACAACATATTTGTAGTATGGCTGTCAATCGATCCAAATATTTAATCGCGATTCATCACATTTTGTCCATAGTTAACTCCTAAATAATCACAGGTAGAAATAAGTTTTTATCTATGGTAAGTAGGGCTGTAGATCTCTTTCAACTACAAACCACATCAAATCTTATGTCAAAGAATATCAATTTTGGAAATATGGATCATTATTTTATTATTTATTTAAATCAGTTAGAAATTCCCCAGTTTTTGCATGTTTAATGCAAGTGGTGCTTTGTCCCATTTTGATTGACGGTCCTTGAACGCACCGTGTAACTACATGGATTTTAAAATTCAGTGTAGACTTTCTTGCACCTCACATTTGGTCCCAAATGTTGATAATGGCAACAAACACACACACACAACGGCATGTGTGTTCATGTTAATCTGACAGACTAACTACAGTAGGATGATCCCCAGCAGGCACCCCAGAGAGGGGGGCTCAACCCGTCCCCCCAAGAGATTCCAGCTGACGGACCCCCATCCAAGGGCAAACAAGACGCCAGCCCCTGAGCCCTCTGGCCCAGAAGCTCCTCGTCCCCCCCCCCAGCAGGGACCCTACCCAACACCCCAGGAGGCCGCCAGAACTCATTACCACTTTTACTTGATGACTTTTCTGTGAGACTCACCTTAATAACGCCATCTACATCCAAACTGGCAACTCGGCGACCAGAACAGTCCACCCTGGAGAAAAGAAGAGCATTGGGAGATCCAACTGACAAGGAGTAGCTTTATAACTCAAGAGTGTTTCTTATTAGAGGTAAGCAATGCCAGAGCAATTGCGTGTGAATGCGAGGAACTGAACAAACGAATGAATGAGAAAAAACTGCTAACTTTTACATGAATGGTAGAGCTAAGTGTGTGTGTGTGTGTTAATACAAAAATGTCAACATTGTTACTTTGCTAATATTAGCATTCAAACATAAACTTCATACGAGCTGAAGGAATCAATCATGGGCGGGAAATTGATGTCGTTGCTGAAGACATACCTGCAATGCATGATGGAGGAATGATGTTCTCCATATTCCTCCTGACTGAGTTTGATGAAAGGCTGTTCTGCCGACAGCCCTCCTCCACGCCTGCCGCTTAAAGAGTCGGGAGCTTCGCCGGAGATCTCGTTAGAAGGCTCCAGCTCTCCTGCTTCCCCCTTCTTCTCTTGGAGCTGAAGACAAGACAGATTACTCTTAAGAACATGCAATGTCACGGAAGCTGGTGAAGGTCAAGTAGACACCAGTGGTGACGGCTTGGAGAACAGTTCCTTCCTGTCTTTCTCGTGAGCTTGCATTCTCTTATGGCGGGAATGAGAAGGTTGGTTGGCCTGCTGGGAATTTGACATTTCGCCGCTGGAGGCGGCTTTCTCTTTCACTTGGACGCCATCTTTGGACTTGGAAGACTGGAGAAGAGAATTGACACGTAGAGAGGTCCTAGAAACCGATTGGTGTCATTGTCACCTGACTGCCAGCTCGCTCCTTTCTGCCGACTGCCGCTTGGCTGGGAGAAGATGCCGACGTCAGCGGCTTTGCTTTCCCAGCGGGAGTGCGCCGACCTTGAGGTAGCAACGTGGAGAAGAAGTTCCTGGATGGCGTGCTGGCACCACTGACAGGCCGCTGGCTTGTCACCAAGTCCCTGCGTTAGAAAATATTAATTACAGTATATTGTATCGGTTATAAGTAGCCATGCTCCAATACCGATCACAACTGTACATTTTTCCGTGTATTTACGATTGACGGGGCCGCCGTTCGAAAAGTCCAAGGCAAAGTAATGTTCATTAAACAACAACACACAAATGGCGTTTGGAGCCTAAGTTTCCAAAGTGGGGTACGCCAGTTGTAATAGGAGTAGGTGAATAAAAACATTAAACCTATTAGCGCTTAACACTCTGTTACGAGTGCACCTGAACGCGTCACGGCACACGATGGCGTTCATTGCCCTGTTGCTCGTGGTGTGAGCAAATAAGTAAGTTAGATTATTATTTTGTGCATTAGGAGTGTTTCGGCTTGAAGATTGCATTTATGCAGCGGTGAGAACCTGTCCCCGTGAGTTCTTATTCCTGCCAAAATGAGGCTTTGTCCTTGTCACTGCTGAATTGTGACTGTTAAACGCTCCCCTTCAACTCGCTAATAAATTAGTTTGCAGATTCACACTCTAGCCATCGTGAGTGGACAAAAAAGAGATGCCCCGAGCCATTCAAAGGGCAGGATGGCAACATTCGACTATGTAGCACGATTACTTCTCTATCAGTGCTCAGTGTAACCATCAGGTCCAATGCCGGAAGGGGTGCGTGACTGCAAAAAGTTTGGGAACCACTGGCTTACCGGACAAGACAATTAGTGTAATGATAGCAACAGCATGTACCCGCAGGACGTGATAGCCAAAGTAAAAGCATTGCTTGTTTAGTCTTAAAAACAACGGTGCTGCGAGAGGCGATCGAACAGCGTTCCATAAGAGAGAAAGCTCTTTTGCCTTTGCCATCGAGAGACGAAGACAGTGAATACAGTACCTGACGGAAAATGACAATCTACGTTTTTGCCACAATTTGGGTTTTGAAAAGGGTTTGGTCTTTACTTTCAATAAGGTGATAAGGTAACAGCCTATTTGACTTGAAAGCCCTGAACTGCTTACTCAAACGTTTTTTGTCTCCCATTTCTATCTTTGCATTTTGAAGCTCTACTTGGAACCTCCTTAAGACCCAATAATGCGAAATGTCAATGTCCATTTTTTGAACTGTTTTCATTTCTTGATCAGCTATGCTAGTGTCATCGCTCAAACGTGTGCTCTGGACCTTTGATATTTAAATGTAATAATACTGTAACTTGCTATTTAGCATTTCATATTTTACAAAAAGCACTTAAAGCACAAGCCGATGCAATGTTCTCGGCAAAGTAATTGCAATGCGAGAAAAGACAGATGCTAGTTTCTCACAGCTCAGTGTCTCCCAGTCGGTCCATATTCTGGACGTAAGCCGGCAGCTTGAGATGCATCACCTCTTGGTCCTTCTGCTCTCTGCTTTCCGTTTGCAGGGCGAACAGCTAAAAGAGGTGAGAGAAACCAACCCAAACATCCAAAACTGACGTTTTGCAAGCAGAGGCAGCAAAAAGACGTTCACAAACGGAGAGGGGGACCTCACGTTACATTCACGTTGTTGTTGGAAAATGGAAAAATCAGAACCTGTAGTTAGGAGCATTGAAAAACTGTTTATGGCCTTTTAAATATGCGTTTTAACATCAATAGAGCCCTGCAGACATGAAATAGCACCCCCGTAGTCACATGTACACTCCAATTATGTGTTCCGCAGGACAGGAAGTGATGTTAGGGGTTCGGTGTTGCGTTCTAGCTTGACGTGGGTTACGGCCGCTACAGTAGTCCGTGTTGTGAGATCATTCATAGCTGCAATAAAAACCTGTTGTTCCGGCAAGCAATTTTGGTGTTTGTGCACCTCACCCAACATTACAGTGACATTACTGACACCAAGTGAGCAGTGTAGAAAAGTATTTATATTATTCTATATTATACTTTGTTATTGGGTAATGAGAGTGTAAAGGGGACTGTAGGGGTGTAATTTAAACTCTACAGGTTTCTAATGATGTTAAAAAGCACGTTTAGAAGGTCGGACACATTTTTTCTAGAGTACGCTCCAACTAAACAACAAAAATATTCCGTTTATAAAGAAGAACTCAGAGTTTGCGGAAATTCACTTACCACAGTTGGGTCTGGAACCAGTTAACCGTGATAAACGAGGGACTACAGTACAGTCAATCTTTTGCAAAGCCCTTACAGACCGAGCTACTGCCGCCACAATGAAATATGCCATTAGACCTTTTTAATCCTTACAAAAAATGTTCGAAAAGCAGCATTTTCTTTATGCCCTTCCTCACCAGTTGACGCAGCTGCTCGTTCTCCTCCATTACACTCGTTGTTCTCTGGACTTCAGCATCAAAACTCAGCAGCACTGGTTGAGGTGAAGCCCAGTTAAGGAAGGTCAGCTGAAACTCAAAGCAGTCATTCCTGGAGACTTGGAGCCCGCAGGTGAAGCAGAGTAAACAAACATCTCTTGACGTAACTTGGTTCAATACGTGTTTCATCAAAATAGTCCTGTTTTGACAGATGGAGGCCCACCTGGACTTTATTGCAGTGATCATGTCACTGATGACTGCTTCGAAGGAAGACCTTTACAAAAAGCATTTGGCTTGAAAGCATTTTCAAAATCGATGCTATTCTATAAAAACAAGACGAGAAGAACACCAAAATTGCCTCAGAACGGAGTAAGTCATGTCTTGTTTGCAAATCTTCACTATTCCATAATAGCGACAAGACTGTCAGGAATTATACATGTTGTATAAACATCTTTTCACAGCGATATTTATGTTCCACTGTGAGGGGCGAGGCGGCGACAAAATAAGGTAAATCAGGCTACAAAGATTCCAAAGAAACGTGGCTGAAATCTGCGCTCCCATCGCTGCAAACATCCTCGTACACCGCCGTGTTTGTGTAGCTAGATCACGAGCACGTCCCCTCCGAAAATCGATAAATAGCTTGTCATCATCTATAAAAGTCATTTTTGAGAATTTTCCGTTCACTTAGAAAAATGGAACAATGGCACGTTATGGGACACACCTATTCCGCCCACAAAGCCCTCATAAAAAACCTTCCAAAAACGC
This sequence comes from Oostethus manadensis, assembly GCA_024372805.1. Lineage (NCBI taxonomy): Eukaryota > Metazoa > Chordata > Actinopteri > Syngnathiformes > Syngnathidae > Oostethus > Oostethus manadensis. The sequence continues at coordinate 69,440 of QODF01000302.1, forward strand.
CAACAATGTTCCATTTACAAAACACAACCTGCGTATTAAGCGAGCTTCTGTGATGTCATTGTAAGGGCTAACACCGAAGTACTACTTTCCGGGCGTAGTGACACAGCGCCTCACTCACAACACCACTGCCAAGTATTGATGTGTGATACCACTGAGTTATTCTCTGATTTGATACAGAGTACCATTCACACTGGTATCAGCAATACCGATCTGATACCGATACTTTCTGCAAATCCGGTACACATAACATATCTACGCATACATTTTAGCGTAGCGTATTCACTTATACTAAACAACTACATATCGTTTACACACGGTCTGGATAATTGAATTAAATGATTGATATTTTTATTTGAAAATCAATTTAAGAGTCTAAATATCTGGAACGGGAGGTATGAATATTTCCGTATCGATCGGCACATCACTACCCGGAGGTAACGAATGAGCGTGAGTTACAAGTGATTTTATCCAACGGGTTTTATTTTGTGAAATGAAACTTATCAGTAGTGCTGCATGCTAGCACTATGATGCAGCTTTAGCCACGCACTTGCTATGCGTTGAAGGCGGATTGCGGTGTCAATGTAGAGTAAGTGGTCGCTTACAGCTGCACTTGGCTGAAGGATATGCATGGACTGGAAGAGCACAGACAGGAAGTTGTGCAGTGAAACCAAGAAGGTCTCCGACCACTGGCGGGAGAAATACGGCGCAAAGGCCGGGTTGTGTTCAGGTGCGGGGATAAACGGCAGGATGAACCAATCACGCCACTCAGGCTGACCCTGCAGCTCCAGAGCTTGCTTCTGGAAAAACTCCTGCGTCTTCTCCAAGTTTGCTTTCTGGCAGGCGAGGAGGACGGAAAGATCGTAAAGACAAAGCAGAACTTGTTTGCCATCGGTGGTACCTGGATGGTGTTGACCACGTAGTATCGATACAGGCTGGCTCGGAGTTTGTTCACGGTGGATCGATACACGTCCTCCAGTCTGCAGAAAAGACGCTTGTCCAAGTACTGCCAGTAGTCCTTCAGACCCGCCAGGTCAAAGGTCTGGATGAACTGGAGCAGCTGATCGATGATCTTGTCCACCTGGAGACCGCCAAACAAAGCCTTTCATTAACCTCATTAAGAGTGCACGCAACACCAAACAGTCACCCTGAAGCCTTTCTCCTTGTCGACTTTTATCTCGCCGTCCAGATGTTTCAGCGTGTTGGTGAAGCCCCGATAGATCAGATACTCCCTCACGTGTTCGTCCGTTCTTTCCACTCCAGACCCCATGCTGACCTCTGACCCTGGAACAAAACACCAGGACCAACATTTGCATTCCTATTCCATAAGAGTCACTCGCTGAAGTGAATCGGGTCCTCGACTCACCCGCATTGAATCTTCTGCTCGATTCTTAAATTTGCTGGCAGTCTCAGGATGGATAAAAAGTCCCGACACAGTAATGAGTATCGAACGACTCGACTTGTCAAGTCAGTCTAGATGCGTGTGAAAAGTTTTGAAGAATTTCGAATGCATTTTATAATAAATCCATCCGTCCGTATGCCGTTTATAATCATGTGAACACGCCCAAAACCGGACTTGACAAGTTGATAATGACTGTCACGGCACCAATTAAGCCTGAGTGTGGATTTTTGGTTCTGCTGAGTTGCATATTGAGCACAAAAACATTTTAGCAGAATGAAATGAGAAAGTATGTTGTTATGATTCCCCTCTTGCGTACCAGAGGGTGGGAAGGAAAGATCATGCAGGGATGTTTGTAACCTTGCTTCCCAATTCACAATCAGCTTACTATTTTAAACAAACAGTGTACGGACTGGCACCTTTCTTGTAACCTTGGGAAACAGCTCTGTGTCCTGGGAGGGACATGGACTGGCCACCCCCGTCTTACGCTCTCACGGACAGACCTGTATAAAGGAGGGGGGAGCCCACTCCCTGTTAGAGTCTGGTGCGGGTCGTGTACAGACGCCCAGCCGGTTGGTGCACACTCTAGCCGGGGTTGTAGGCTCTCCAACCCAGCGCGTCACGGTAAGAGCTGAGATATCGATGCTGTTTTGTGCATAACCAACCTTTGCTTGTTTGTAACTCAGTGTAAGGGGTAGAATAAAGACGCCGTATTTTACACTTCCCCGTGTGTCCGAGTCTTTCTCAGTAAAGCCACGATCCTGAACTAACAAATAAAAGTGTTTTTCAACACAGCGTATAGATGGGAATTACTGTCAGGCTACCCCAGGACAGCTGTGCCTACAGATGTAGCTTACCACCACCAGCGTGTGGCTAATAAGTGAAAGAAAAATGGCTTCCCTTCATTGTGACATGCTCGGGGTGCCTTGGAAAGTGCTCTAATCCATTATGTTGTTTTATAAATGGAACGTTTTTAAACAGCAAATCTAGAGACAAAAAAAGAAGGAGATGCGTAAACTCAAATGGCTGCACAAGAACCGCTAGGACTGCCGTGGGGCCCCACATAACCAAAAACTGCACCATGTAGTCTTTCCGCGCCAGGAAAAGCACATTTCCTGCAGCTTATCGATACATTCTTTTGGATTAAGAGTGTACGTTGCGCACACAGCAAGTGAAAAGAGTCCGCGGCTTATCATGTATTTGATTTTGGACCAAAACACGGGAACGTACCTTTCAGGAGGTAAACGGTCTTCCTCAGGCAAGCAAACGATGAGGTTTCAAAGTCATGACACGTCAGCTAAAACCGAACAAAATACGAGTCCAGCACAATTAATGTTGGGTTCAACAGGCCAACATTTACTTTGCAAACAAAGAGAAAATCACTTCCTGTTTTTGCCTCCTGCCGGTCATGTGACATTACGCCATGACGTCGGCAAATGATAAGCCAACCCCGCCCCCTGGTGGTCATTATTATGTACTGCAGTTTTTTTACACGGTTGTAAATAAATGAGACCCCAGCGACCGTGACCAAAAGGCATTTTTCCCATTAGACATCATGTAGATCCAAATAATTCCTTCCAGAAAGCAACAAATGTTAACACAAAACACATTTTCATAGTTTCACATGCAGACAACAATTCCAAATGCACGTAAAGGATGAATGAAAGGGATAAATGTTTCAGGCGACGGGGACGGATCCCAGGATGCGGACGCAAGGCAAGCTCAGGAAAGAATACTCTCTTTTTATTGAGTCTATCAGGACGAGAAAAACAGGAACAAAGAACTCCGGTGTCTAACATCACGCCCAGCGGAGTCTGCTGGCCATTCAAGCGCTAAGCTCTTTTTTTATTTATTAATTTAAATAATTTCCTTGTAAAAGCGGCTTGGTGTTGCGGGGATGAATGAGAACATTCTGATTCTGAACAAAAGAACTGTAAATGTAAAAAAGTCACTTGAAGTCAAATCAATAAATGCTCCGATCAATTTAAATCCCAAAAGGCAACAGCGTTATCCCCTTTTATTCCAGCTCATCATATCCATAAGTTAGTTTATGTGAAAATGCACACTGATTGCCTGTAGTGTTCAAAATAATAGCAGTGCAATGTCAATAACCAGATGAATCAATGTTATTAGTATGTTTTTATTGCTACATGGCAAAAAAGTGGCCAGTAGGTGCAGTAGATTCTCCAAAAAACAAGACCCAGCATTCATGATATGCACGCTCTTAAGGCTGTACAATTGGGCAATTAGTTGAAAGGGGCGTGTTCAAAAAGTAGCGGTGTCTGCCGTTGACTTGCCAAACTCAAAACTATTGTAATACCTTTTTTGTTTCTAGGATTTTGCAGTCTTATGAATCACTAATATAAGATTTGGGTGCATGAGCAGTTTTTTCTAATTGCTTCACATCTGTGTGGCATGGAGTCAATCAACTTGTGGCAAAAAGAACAATCTTACTCATCAGTCCACAAAATGTTCCTCCATTTCTCTTTAGGCCAGTTGATGTCTTATTTGGCAAATTGTAACCACCACATGCCTTTTTTGCCTTTGCGGGAGATTCTTGTAAATAGAATCACATACACGTCTTCTGTCACAGTACTTACAGGTAACTCCGGACTGTCTTTGATCATCCTGGAGCTGATCATAGGCTGAGCTTTTGCCATTCTGGTTATTCATTAATCCATTTTGATAGTTGTCTTCCGTTTTCTGCCACGTTTCTGGTTTTGCTCTCCATTTGAAGGCATTTTTTGTACCTCTTCATAAGTTTTCCTCTCTCCAATCAACTTTTTATTCAAAGTACGCAGTTCTTCTGTACAATGTCTTGAGCGACCCATTTTGCTCAGGCTTTCAAAGAGAAATGCATGTTCAACAAGTGCTGGTTTCATCCTTAAATTGGGGCCACCTCATTCACATCTGTTTTTTCACAAAACCGCAAAATCAAACTATTGTTTTGAACACAGCCCTTTCAACTAATTGCCCAATTTCATCTTAAGAGCGTGCATATCATGAATGCAGGTTCTTGTTGTCGTGTCTTGTAGCAATTACAATATACTGAGAAGAGGACTTCATATGATTAGTCACATTGGACTGCTATTATTTTGAACACAAATGTATGTGACATTTGCTATAAAGGACAAAAAGCTCTTCATCAGATGTGACTGTTGCTGGGGTAGAAGGGAGTCAAATACACACGCAAGTCATGAAAAGTGTTGCTGTGGTGATAAAATGACATCACACAAAATTCCATCATTTTCAAAAATGGTCTCCATCGTGATGCGATTGCATTTGGAAACTTTGTCTTTATCATCTTCTAGAGATTGTTGAGCTCCACAAGGGTTTGATCCAACACCTGATACAGGTCTAGGTTTTCATCTTTGGCTTGGGCCAGCTTCTCTGTAGGGGGGAAAAAAACGTCACTGCAAATAAAAGAACCAGGTACAATAGAGTATAATTCATATAAGAACATATACTGTCCTTTCAAAGACAACTTTAACATTTGCTAAATATTAGAAGCCTTAACTTTTCTCAATACACAGTAGCATGTATGAAAGGACACCCATGCGCGTTTTACCAGGATGGGTTGCATTATGGAGGGTTTTATGCATCTTTTAGACATGTATTGCACGATGGTACGGAGGTGGAGCTCCACTCCGCGGCGAATACTTGTAATTAATTACCAAATAAATGCTTGACACCAAAAACATTTCCGTTCTTTCAGCTTTAATGCGCTAAATATTAGGACTGGGTTGCCAAACTGTTCACGCAGATCTCTTCTCTGTATGAAGTGTGTTATGAAGGTTGTCACAATGTCATTATTACGAACGGTGTCTTGGTTCATTATCCTCCAACACGTCTTAACTGGTGCACCTTAGTTTCATTTCCGCTACAAACTTGGACAGAGAAAGAAAAAAAAACAGCCGCATGTCATTGACGCTGACGCTGGGAACACCGAGCTAGATTGGATTGCAAGGTGTGCGTGAATCACTGAATGTGTGGTTCTTGTAATGCCTCGCGCACTTCCACACGTCTTATACTGTACTATCATTCTTAGTAGTGATGCCATAATTCACAGTCTGATTGGCTTCTGGTCCCCACCTTCGGCCGCCACCAAGCTTGCTCTGCACCCGACCCCTTTGGCCCCTCCCACTAGTGGTGAGCTCATGGGTAGAGGAACCCACGTTGCACCTTCCGGGCACCAGACACTCGCCATTCTGCCCCACCTCCAAGGGGTAAGGTGGTCGGTGACTGTCGTGGCAGTAATCCCAGAAACCGTTGGTGGACACCAGTGGTGAGGGATAGCGTCAAGCTGAAGAAGGAGTCCTATCAGGCCTTTTTGGCCCATGGGACTGCAGGGGCAGCTGATAGGCACCGGCAGGCCAAGCGGTCTGCGGCTCTGGCGGCCACTGGGGGAAAAACTTCAGACAGCTTCAAAGAGATTCTGGACCACCATCCACCAACTCCGGAGGGGGAAGCAGTGTACTGTCAAACCGTGTATGGTGGGGATGGTCCTCTGCTGACCTCGACTCGAGATGTTGTCTGGTGGAAAGAATACTTTAAAGACCTCTTCAATCCCACCGACACGACTTCCAATGAGGAAGGAGTGCCTGGGGACTCCGTGGACTGTTCTCTTATCTCTGGAGCTGAGGTTACAGAGGTGGTCTAAAAGGTCCTTAGAGTTCCTAAGGCCCTGGATGCTGTGGCCTATGGTCCTGAAAATATAAGATGGGGGGTACAAGCGGCCGAAATGAGTTTTCTCCGCAGGGGTGCAGGGAAAAGATGAGAAGCACTGTCATCTGGGATAGACTCGGAGTAGAAACACTGCTCCTCCACATTGAGAGGAGCTAGATGAGGTGGCTTGGGCATTTGGTTAAGATGCCCCCTGGGGAGGTGTTCGGGGCACGTCTGACTGTTAGGAGGACTCGAGGGAGACCCAGCTGTGCTGGCGAGGAGCTGGACGAAGTGGCTGGGGAGAGGGAAGTCTTGGCTTCCCTGCTTATGCTGCTTGGATAGGTGGAAGAAAATGAATGGATGTTTGGTTTCTAGCTGCCCTGTTCGTGTGAAGGGTTCTAATTAAAGATAAGAGATTAAAGGTTTTAATCTCAACACAAGATCTTGTGAAACTCCGAACATATAGAGTGAAAAATCAATTTCTTATTAATGAAGGAACTATTTACTCAGGTTCTTGTTTCCACATGACTGTTATTGTTGGAAATATTTATTTGATCCCCTGCTGACTGTATATGGACATAAGTATTTGATCCAAGTGCGAGTACAGTACAGTGGAACCCCGGGATATGAAATTAATTTGTTCCAAAAGAATTTTTGTAAGCCAAACAACATTTAACATGAAAATTGGTCAGTTTGTTCCACTGAAAAAAACACTGTTCTGCACATTTATTACTGTAAAAATAATGAATATTGTAAAACAAATGTAATGTAATAATGAAATCGAATGTATATTGAGTTCAAATTAGAAAAGTTTCTTACCTTTAGTATGGAGCGAAGTACAGTACAGTACGTAACCGGCAGCAATAAACCAATCAGAGAACACTACGTCACACGTACAGTACGTACTCTTACCTCAGTAGATATACTACCGGTATGCTGCAGAACAACATTTTTGCCGAGCGCCGGGAGAGTTACGCCACAATACGTGAATGGATTGTGGATGCCTGGGCTAAGGCGTCTGCTTTAACTCTCGTCCGAGCTTTTGCGAAAGCCGGCATCTTTGCTGAACAGCCGACTGACGAGAGCGATGGCCGACAATGATGACAGGGAACCCGGCGTGCTTGACGGCGAAATTGCCCAGCTTTTTAAGTCAAATGCAGAAGATGGATTTGTGGGAGAAGAGTGATTAAAAATACACGTTTTATTATTTTTTTATTGTTAAATAGTATATTATATTGTTAAATAGTAGAATAAAGTTAACTAAACTAACAGTTTTACTTCCGTAGCTTTTTTGCATACCGTATGATTTAGCATGCGCCTTAAAGTACGGTAAATCTGGAATATTCCGATAAAAACAAGTTTTGGTAAGATCGACAAACTTTCGTAGAGCGAATTAATTTTTGTAAAAAAAATCAGACCGGTCTTTTTGGGGTTCCACATTGTGTTTCAATGAAACACATAAATAAGTCTGTTCCCTTTAAGACAAGGATAGGAAATAAATAGTGGGGCGGGCCCCATTGGGGGGATGCGGTGAACTGTCACGAGGGGGGGGGGGCGTGACAGGCAGGATCACCTCCATTGTTGGTGCAGTTGGATTTCTTACTGTATATTATTCTTTTAATAAAATAATGCCTCATATTTCCCACATTGACATCCCTTGAAATAGAATTTTATGTAGTTATCATTGTAGTTGCATATCAAATTGTTTACCATAAAAGAGATTTACATCACTAATAAACATATTTGTCTGCGATTAAATGTGATTGTGAGTTAACTACGGACAAAATGTAATTAATCACAATAAAATATTTGAATCCATTGACAGCCCTAATTAACTACACCAATCCACCAAAACTTCATTTTTGTATTCACACATTGAATTTTTTTTTAGGGTGGGAGTTATAGGGGTTCATGAGGTCAAGAAAGTTTAGTAGCAGTTTGGTCAGACAAAAACAAAGAGAAAAAAAAGGAAAGACAGAGACATGAGAGTGTTGAGATTTATTACAATGCACTAATTGGAAATGGAAACTGGAAATGAGGGAGAGAATTGCTCAGCAAAACACACTGCAATGAAAGCAAATTCAGATTGGAAAGAACGCCACACTGTTGGGCCTAAGCCAGCAGTGCACTGAAGGTTGGCAGGATGTGATTGATCTGATGAGAAGTTTGTGGCTGATAATTCCACAGTAGAAGATCAGCAGGCAAGCAGAGAAGATGCAGGGAGGAAAGCTTCTACAGTGTGGTCATGTCATTGAGAGCCAGGTCCAGCTCCTCACTGAGGGCCTTGCCCTTTAGCTTCTGAGCATACACTTCATCTACAGGAGGACACACACGAGGACAGAGATGGCACACCCACACAACATGGCAGAGATAGGAAACTTAGAACAAATGTATTAAAATCCTATAGTATAATCAAAAAGGTATTAAAAACCTTGTATATTATACTGTATATAATTTTATATCGATTGATGGATTGTACATAGCATTGATGGGGTACCATTACGTCTGATGGTCATTCAAGGAGGCAAAGCTATTTTTTATTTTTATTTTTTGTCTCCTTACGTTCAAGTCTTCTTTTCGGCTTATCCCTGCTTCTTTTATGATGTTGTATCTGTCGACCCCTGAAGGGATAAGCAGGGATAAGCCAAAAGGAAAAGATCTGATATTAGGGATCAGGGTTTTATGCTGCCGATTCTAATACTTGCTTCACACCTTTTTTTCCAACATATATTAATACATCATACTGTTTTGTGGTTCAATACAGCCTATAATCAGGGATGTTGGCTTTTTTGCTATATCCCGTGTGCCAATATTGTCCTGCTCTTAATATTTAATTCCGATCACAACCGATACCAGTACTGATATGTGGTGCAATGAACTTGGATGTAGCATCAGCAATCAGCTTGTGGAGGAGGTGGCTGTAAACTACATTGTGTAAGCAAACTACTTGCGATTGGGCATGGAAAAGCGTGACTCGAGGAGCTCCACAAGTTTGGTCAATCCGGCGTCTTGCACGATAGAAAATGGCTGGTTATCCAGTACCATACAAGCCGAGACTTTCTAATGGATGACTTTCGCCCCGAGGTGGCCTTTGTCGTATTTTGTTTTTTTCGGGGTTCTGCCTCGCATGACCAACGCTTTGCAGTCATTGCAAATGGCAAGTTTCTACCCGAAGGAGACAATTGGAATTAATTGCAAACCACAGACTGAGCTAGCTTGTTTACACGTTTCTCGACACGGTTTAATAGGGGTCATCACTGTTGTAAACAGAAGGCCATAGGCCTAAAGACAGCAGTTTTATAATTGCTAATAATTGCCTTTAATTACCAGGAAAAATCCCAATATCGCCCAATATTAACCGGCATCCCTACCTATTATTACTAGGGATATCCGATATCGCCCACTGATATTGGCATAGGAATGTAATATTGATAGATATCGGTATTTTTGTCCCTATAATGAAAACTAATAACAAAAAATAATTTCAAATTGCTGTACATATGCCTGTGGGCTCCAGTATTTTCCAGCGCGCAAATGTTGACCTCATCAAACCGTGTCTGAAGCTGAGAGACTGCTCAAAAAAGCCTATACGATAACTGTGCAATAACTGTGCAATAAACCTGTGGCTTTTTTCAACATGTACACAGCAGTAATTAGCGTATACAATCCATCCATCCATTTTCTACACCTCTTGTCCTCATTAGGGTTGTGGGTATGCTGGAGCCTATATAATAATAAACAATAATTATTACATTAAACTAATATTACCTTGTTTTTACACTTACTCTTCTCTTGTGTACTCTTGTACTCTGCTCGTGTGCTCTTGTCCCAACCGCAAGTATTTCTCAATGTTTGCTCACCCGAGTTGTACAATGTTGTTTACAGCCACATTCACAAGGTATTGCTGATGCTATATCCATTAGCATTCTTATTATGTCTACTATATTAGGTAAAAGGAGGGTAAAGGTGATCATAGGTGATCTATTAATGTTAAAAGTCGTGTTTAGAAGGTGGTAAACAGGTTTTCTATGCTCTACCTACACAAGTATTGCATTTATAAATGAGAAATCCTACTTCACCGAAATTCACAAGTCACAGTTGGTTCTGGAATCAATTAACCGCCATAAACTGTATACTGTAGAAGTAGTATGACGTACAGGTATCTACTGTGTACTGTATATCTGGTATGTCATGTATGATGCTGTGAGATGAGTGTAGTTATGGACTTCTCGGTCTGAAGAATCAAAGGCCACATGTTTGGTGTTAGAAGGAGGGAATACCTTCCAGATCATCAATGGTCTTCTCCAGCTTGGCCACAGACCGCTCTGCAAACTCAGCTCGGGTCTCCGCCTGGAACAAACATCAAAACGCGAACAGAAATACAATGTCACATATACACTGTGTAAAAATGTTCTAAATTATCCAGACATAATTCTTAAATAATTCATTCATCAATGTTATTGTAAGTTGTGCAGAATGTTCTAGAAAGTCTCTAGAATGTACAAGATCAGTGAGCGCACCACCCACCGCTATATGCTAAATGCTAAACACAAGGTTAAGTTAATGCTGTGGCAAACACGACCCAAAGCGAAGCACAGGCGTAATGTTACAATTAAAGTTATAATAAAGGCAGCAAATCAGGGGTGTCCAAAGTGTGGCCCAAGGCAATTTAAGTTTTATTGGCTCATCGGCACATTGTAAAAACACAATATATCAAGAACACTAAAAATAGAAAAAAAGAGCATTCATTTTACAGGAATAAGGTAAGATAAGTACCGTGACAGTTAGAAGATGTCTGTGTGAAGCTAATCTATTAACAAGAATCCCTAGCAAAGTCACTCTGAGGTCAAAGAACACCTCAACTGGTCAAAAGAGAAATGGTGGACTGATGAGAGTAAAATTGTTCGTTTTGGGTCCAAGGGCCACAGACACTTTGTCAGACGACCCCCAAACTCTGAATGGAAGCCACAGTACACAGTGAAGACAGTGAAGCATCATGATATGGGCATGTTTCTCCTACTATGGTGTTGGGCCTATTTATCCCATAGCAGGGATCATGGATCAGTTTGCATATGTCAAAATACTTGAAGAGGTCATGTTGCCTTATGCTGAAGAGGACATGCCCTTGAAATGGGTGTTTCAACAAGACAATGACCCCAAACACACTAGTAAACCAGCAAAATCTTGGTTCCAAACCAACAAAATTTATATTATGGAGTGGCCACCCCAATCCCCGGACCTTAATCCAATGGAGAACTTGTGGGGTGACATCAAAAATGCTGTTTCCGAAGCAAAACCAAGAAATGTTAATGAATTGTGGAATGTTGTTAAAAAATCTTGGAGTGGAATAACAGCTGAAAGGTGCCACAAGTGAGTTGACTCCATGCCACACAGATGTGAAGTAGTTATAAAAAACAAAATATTAGTTTAGTCATTCACAGGATTGCTAAACAGAAACAAATAGTTGTTCTGAGTTTGTAAAGGCAATGGTAGACACTGCTATTTTTTGAACACGCCCCTTTCAAGTAATTGCCCAATTGCACAGCCTTAAGAGCGTGCATATCATGCATGCTGGCTGTTGTTTGTTTTCTGAGAATCTACTGCACCTACCGGTAACGTGTTTGCCATGTAGCAATACAAATATACTAATAATAGTGATTCAGCTCAGTAGTCACAATGGACTGCTATTATTTTGAACACTAGTGTAGATGGTATCTACAAGTTGCAATTGTACAAGCCGAAAGCCATAGTTTTTTTTGTGATCGGTCAATGCTGATTGGTGGCCGATCTATTGGTGGCCACATCCCTAATTTTCAGTACTTTCAGAGTGATAAAAGGGTATGTGAATATTAATATATAATACATAAGAGATACTCACCTCTTTAAGTTTGTCAGTGAGAAGTTTAATTTCTTCTTCATATTTGTCCTCCTTTTGTGAGTACTGAAAACAAAAAGGGTTTTAAATGATTAAACATCAAAAAACAAAACCACTTGGACAAATTATTAGTAAAAACATAATTTAAAGATAAATAATAATATATTAACTAAATTGTTCTCTGCTTCAAGTTTTGACTTTCTTGATTAGAGAAGGGGTGTCCAAACTTTTCCCTTGAGGGCCGCATATTGAAAAATGACAGGATGGAAAGGCAATTTTGAATTTTCTAAACCTGCACATGATAAAAACTTACATAAATTTTAAAAAAAATCATTTAAGCTTTTTGATATACATGGAAAAGCTGATTATTTTTATCAACTTTGCTCTTTTTCCCCATATTTATTGTTGGAATGTTTTTAAATTTTCCTAATACTTTCTTTTTTTTATAAATATAAAATACATTTTATATTGTTTTTTTTAGTTTATCATAATATAAGAACTTAAAAAAATATCCTATTTTTCCTTTAATATTTAAACTTTACGCTACTAAAATTAAATTTATGTTTCTTGTCCGTTTTTTCTCTTTCCAATATAAAAAAGTACTTTGACCAAAAATCCACAAATTTGTAGGAGTCTACTGCATTTACTTCCATTATCAGTAGGGATGCTCCAATACACTGCTGCTTCCGATCACATGGATTAATTGTGGAGACCCAAAACCATGGGACCCAAAAATATATGTTATGATTAAAACATAAAAAGGGAACACAATGTGATTTTAACATAACATCTAACCAGGACCCCAAGTGTTTTTTCTTCAAATGCCATACTAAATGAAAGCCACTTCTTGTCCCTGCAAGATATTTTTCGTGGTATGTGTTTTCCATCATTCTAACAAATCATATATATCATATATATCATCATATACATAATCAAATCATATATATCTATCAATATATATATAATATATATAATAAAATAAACGAATAAAGCATAATATTTCAAAATCATGCTACAACATTACGCCTCATATAATGTTATGTTGTTGTTATAAAATAAAATAACACTTTTTCATTGGATGACAAGTGTTTACTCTTAATATTTGGACTTAGTTCTCATAAAATTACTACTGAATTTTCCATTTTTGCTGTTTTTTTTTTTTTAAGTTTTCTTGTTCAATTATATTTTTAGAATATGCCAAGGGCTGATAAAAAAACATCACCCAGGGCGCACTTGGACACCCCTGCTTTAGAAAAACACCCTAACTTGTACCGATGATTTGGTTTTGTCCAATAGCATCACCGTGTTTCTACAATTAAGTATCAGCTGAAGCACATCTTCTCTACCTTTTCAGCTTGAGCTTCCAATGACTTCAAGTTGTTGGTGACATTTTTCAATTCTTCTTCAAGGTCACCTGATTTACTGAGCAGAAACAAAACAGGAGGACAGAAAAAGGAGGAAAGTAAAAGAGAACAAAGTCACATGAGCACTCCACAGCGTGAAGGAGGAAAGCTAGCATCTAAGTTTTCAAAGGGAGAGTGAGAAGTTAAGGAAGCAAACAGGCGATGACATGTATCTCAGATTTGGAAAAAAAATGTATAACTGTATCAATGTATCATTTTGTTAATAACTAAAAAAAATAGCTGCCATTTGAACACAATGACTTACAAATGTTAAATGTGGTATTAATGGAGGAATAATTTCCAAATACATGTAATGAATTTAATTACTATCACTCACGTCCTGTTTGACCCACGGCCCACACGGATAAAGTCAACTGGAGACTGGAGCAGTGCAGGTAATGTTTTTATTGTCATATCCGCTGGTACCTTGGCATTAGAGTGTCTTAACTAACAAGTGTTTTAGATGTGAGTTGTTTGCTGATGTTTGCTTTAAACGGCGAGCTAAAATTTGGGTTACAAGCTGCTTTTTCCACAGAAAAATTACACATTAGCACTCAATAAGGTCAGATATTACCTTTATGCATTTTTAGGTAGTATCAGCCTTTGGGATCAAATATGAGGTGAAAGAAAAAGGGTAAAAATACAATGTAGTATTCTGTGCAGCGTGTGTGAACGAAGAAGGTGCGTTCAAGCACCGTCAAAGAGTGGGACAAATCGCAGCTCGCATTAAACATGAAACATGAAAACACTGGGGATGTTCCAACTATATATAATTTTTGAATATAAGAATAGTCAATATTTCCAATAGTGGTATCACTTAGACTTTATTGAAGTACAAAGGAAATTGCTTGGTTACAGTAGCTAAGTTGTAGAAGAAAAGAACACTTAAATTTGAAAAATGCAATGCAATATGAATAAAATAATATATACTATATTACAATATTGCAACTACAAAAAAAGCACCTGCGATTAATTGCGATTCAATATTTTAATCGATTGACAGCCCTAATGTACATAGACTGTATATAACATTATATTAATATATATTACTTATTTTTTATTTTAAATTGAAAGACAGCCATCACATGTGCAGGTTAGAAGGAAAAAGGTAAACGAGTGTTGCTTCATGAGCAGAGGGCAACAGATCAGAATGAGACCATGGTCCAGAGTAAATACCTCTTCCTCTCCACACATCATAGATTTCACATTCTGGTCCATTAAGCCCAGCTCTTCTTCCAGCTCGCTCACTCGCCTACAGTGGTTAGTCCATTGCCAGGAGTTTTGGGGTCAGGGGGAGTGAAAAAACATCCCGTACAGGTGGTGGCGGTGGTGTATTCAGGCATGCATTATAAGAGAGCACAAAACAAAACATTGTGTTTCCATGTCATGAATGTGTGTGTTACTACTTGCTGCAAAAAAAGTGCACTGATCTTTCTGATGAAATGATTGTGAAATTCCATATTAGTAGTGAAAAATTGTTTCAAGCGTTGACTTACGCCTCGGCCACCTCTGCACGCTCCTCTGACCGCTCCAGATCGCCCTCAAGAATGACCAGTTTACGTGCCACCTGTAGACATTTGTTTGTTTCAAATGGATCCCCATTAGCTGATGCCAGAGTAGCAACCAATCTTCCCGAGGTACTTCATACAAAGCAACAACACATGGCGCCATTATGATCTTCCAATGGAGCCTCAGGTTTTGCGGGGGCATCAAACTGCAGCCTGTTAAGAGGAGATGTTGCAAGGGGCATCCCTCATGACTGAAGGTCCTCATCTGTGTGGTAATGACTGGCTTTTTCAATAGGAGAACACTTAAGTTCACAATATCCCACCTGAAAGAAATTCTTCCATAGGAATAAGCTCATTCTTTTGGACCATCCTGCACATTCCCCTGATTTAAATCCAATTGAAAACATTTGGGGATGGATGGCAATGGAAGTTTACAAAAATGGACAGCAGTTCCAGACAGTGGATGCCCTCCACAAACCCATCTTCTCCACCTGGGGCACCATTCCCACTAGCCTACTGGAAACACTGGCATCAAGCATGCCCAAACCCATTTTCAGGTGATTAACACCTTAATTTCTATTCTAGGAAGGTCTGGTTTTTTAGCTATGGTCTTAAACCTTTTATCACCTTTACACAGCCTCCTCTTCTTTTCCTTTCGGCTTATCCCGTTAGGGGTCGCCAAAGCGAATCAACAGCCTATTTGGAATAAATTGCTTGCTCAAAACATTTTCTATTTCACTCCCATTTCTTCTTTTTGCGTAAATTCTTGCAATTTTCCAAATGGTCTTCAACTTTTGATCAGGAGTGTATATGCCTGACATCTGTCCAATAACAACATTTTGCACAACGCTACAAATCATACACCTTCTTTGCACTGATTGGCGCACAGCCTGCTCACTGGTAATGTAGTTTAGTAACAGGTCAGTAAAAGGGATGTTACACCGTGGATATCTTACCTCTTCATATTTGCGATCAGCTTCCTCAGCAATATGCTTGGCCTCTTTCAGCTGCATTTCTTGGATCTCCATTTTCTCCCCATCCTTGCCTGCCCTGTTCTCGATCACCTTCATTCCTCTGAATGTCAGATGAAAGGAATAGTTTGTAATTTCATTCTTCTACGCAAAATACTGTATGTTGCATTCTTCAGTGCTGTCCTGTCAATCTAGTCCAGATTATATGTGCTTCCTACGGTGGCGTATTAGGGCCACCTATAAAAAAAAGGAATTATTACAAGAAAAAAAATTTTGAGAAAAAAGTCAGAATGTTTCAAGAGTAAAATTAACAATATTAATGTTGTAATTTTGAGAAAAAAAGTCGTAAAGTTACATTTGACCCAGGCCAAAAGTCAAATGTAGTTTCCTGTTTTTATAGCTGTCTCGGGCAATGCCTGAAACAAGATGAAGAAAGATGTACGAGTATTAAAATATCCAAATATAGTCACAAATTTACAACAATAACGTTGTAGATTTACGAGAAAAAGCGTAAAGAGTAAAATCATAACGTAACAAGAATGAAAGTTGCAACTTCACTTTACCGGCATTGCCTGAGACAGCTATGAAACGGCGGGCCTTATGTGGAGGGGGCGGGGTACTAGAGAGTACCGGTGAGATGATGAAAACCAATGCTAATCAGTTTGTGCCCAACTGCTGTTTTTTTCCCTTGCAAAAATATGCTTTTTTCACAAAAATGGTGGAAAAAAGTCATAACATTAGGTGTGATTGTGTCATACGTGTCAGAGAGAAAATATAGCATACTTCTTCCGGAGGGAGGGAAACTTTCCTCTTGCTTCAGACAAGCTTTTATTTATAACGGGACAGCAAAAGGGAGCAGTTGGGCACAAACAGATTAGCATGGGTTCGCATCATCATACCAGTACCCTCTAGTACCCCGCCCCCTCCACGTTTGGCCCCACATTTCACAGCCATCTCAGGCAATGTCTATAAAGTGAAGTTTATTCTCGTAAAGTTACTTCTTTACACTCGTCATATTACGAACTATTTCTAAGTTGTTGTTTCAAGCCCATACATGACTGACTCAATTAGGTTCTTTTTAACTTCTAAGCAACAGAGACATTAGAATCATTGCACAAAATGTGAACATCGTTTTAAATACAATAGTTGGGCCATATAAAATCTGCTTTATTTTTTTCTGAAAATGCAGTTGTATTTTTTCCTAAAATTCGTTTGTTGCTTTTTACACATACCATGGATTGTGGGTCTTTCGTGTGGGGAATAAAATGACAATGATGAAAATAAATGCAAAAAGCCATACATTTGTTGATGCAATACATCAAGTTTGCTCAATTGTACAGAAATGGATATAGCTTTGCTTACTTTTCTATGCTACGAAATCCTCATAAATTATCATATTAGTGCTTGTTGTTGTTAAAAAAGATATAGTTGCAGATGCAATTGAAATACCGTTTTTTAATGTAAGATATTTTTATGACAACCTTATTTTATTATCATTATTAGAATGTGTGGCGCTCGTATTTTGAAGACCAAAAGTTGAAAATGTGTTTTGACTGTAAGTGATATAGCTATCCAAGTGCATCTTGCAGCTTTCCTTATTTCACATAAATTTTCCACAAAGTCAGCAGGTATCCTAAAACTCTAGGTTACATTAACAGGCACTAAAGCAAAACTCATACTGCTTGAGCGGCATACACACAGTCGCATTAGCATGCTCTGCTAAACCAAGCTAACCCAGCTAGCTTACACTGGCTATTGTTGTATGTGAGCTCACGCTCCGTGACAAGTAAGACTTAACGTTTTCCGCGGATGTAGCTGTGTTTCCGGTTGCCGTCTCAACATGTTTAGTTCAGGATCCCCCGGTATTAATGAATAGTGTTCGTGGTAGCCCCACACCCCCTGTCATAACTCCAGGCCCCCCTAGGGGGCGTTCCCCCCCACTTTGAAAACCACTGGCTTAAGAGGTGGAGCAGGTCATCTAGCAAATGGATGGTTGATGGTTCGATCCCTGCTTCATCTATCCCAGTCACTGTTGTTGTGTCCATGGGCAAGACACTTCAGCCCCCTTCCCTCCAGTGCTGCCCACACTGGTGTATGAATGTGAATGAATGCTTGGTGGTGGTCAAAGAGGTTGTCAATGCAAATTGGCAGTCACGTTTCCGTCAACCTACCACATGGCAGCTGTGGATAAAAGATGTAGTTTACCACAAGCAGTGTGTGATTGAGGCGTCAATTAATAATGGGTTTACTGTAATGCACTTTGGGTACCTTTATATTTGGTAAACCATGTTTCTGTTTGACTGGAAAAGGAATTCTGTTTTCCAATGCTTTTAATGAGCATGAACCTTAAACTTAAAAATGTTTACTTGGATGAAGAATGTTGTGTGTTGAATTAATAAGTAATGACGAGAAATAATGAGTAAGTATTTCACCTCTCACTTTCATCGGCTGCTTTCTCAGCCTCTTCGAGCTTCTGGAGAGCAGTCGCCAGTCTCTCCTGAGCTCGGTCCAACTCCTCCTCCACCAGCTGGATGCGTCTGTTCAGAGATGCCACCTCAGCCTCAGCCTGTCGGGACATAGAAATACAATATCTGACTGTGTACAAGCGGCGGTGGAGCTAATGATGTTTTCCCAATCTCAATTTTATTGCAGAAGGAAATAAAAGCTCTTACTACTTACTGCTTTTTTGTAACAAAATTGTCCACTACAGTTGTACCTTGGTTAACATACGCCCGGGTTAGCATGTTTTTTGTTTAACGTCCAAAATGTTTGCTCAGACTTTGTTTGCGTGCAATTGTTTTATCTGTGCTAGGCTTGTTTAAACAGCCAACATTAACAGCCCAAATAATTGGACCCTTGCGTGGATGAGTACTGTCAGTTAATCTTTTAATGAGTGCGACAAATTCTAAAAAAGCCATTATGAGTCCAAAGGAGGTTGCAAGTGACAGCAACACGAATGAATTCAAGAAAGAGGAATAACTTTAAGGATGGCTTCCATGTCGCCGCTCTCCGCAGGACGTATTGGAACAATAAGTACCACCCTGAAGAATAACGACGTAATCAAGTGAGCTAACGTAGCGAAAGGTTAACGGTGTTAACAAAATAAACACCACAAACTATTGAGGGTGTTCAGAAGCTGTTGTTGTCGTGGAGCTAACCTGTTGTCTACGTGAAGGCTGAGTCTAGTAAAATAAAAAAGAGGATTGCCTTCCAAGCATAATCTCCTCCCTTCTTTGCAAAACTAGGTAAAAGATACATGTTAAACATTTAGTTGTCTAATTGTTTGTCATTTGTAATTTTTTTGCATTTTTTATGCATGTAAAACCATAATTATTGTCAATAAAATGTGTTTTGTGTTCAAATGTGTGGGTGTCTGGAGCGGATTAATTGAATTTCCATTTTTTAAAATGGGAAAAATACCTTTGGTTAGCATCCGTTTTGTTTTGAGTCTGACGTTCTGGAACATTTTAATGACGCTAACCAAGGAAACAGGAACTGGGAGTAGTTTCTTTGCCCGTCTATGATGTCATCACCGGTTGGCTCTCAAAAATGGTAACACAAAACATGTTTTTATAGTTTTAGAATTATAGATTTACATGCATAAAACAATTGTAAATGTATATAAATGACGAATGTAAGGAATAAATGAACATTTAAAGGTTACTTTTACCTTCATTGAAGACATTATGTTCCCAAAGTAGCAATCTGGCAGCGAGATCAACATGGACACCACCTTCCTGTTTTGCCATGAGTTATTTCTTCAATTCATTAGGGTTTCTCACCTATGCTGGCACTTGCAACTTTCTTTTGCTCCAGTTTGGCTTATATCGCAGCCATAATAAAAGAAAAGAAGATACCTAACTAAACACATTTTCTCAAAAGCGACTAGAGACAAATGTAGTTACTTTTTGTGCTGTCGTCAGGGAGTTTTCTGGTATTCTGAAAGCACATATTGTTAAATGGTCTCTCACTTGTATAGCGCTTTTCCACCTTTAAGGTGGTCGAAGCACTGTTTCCGCATTTACCTACTGATGACGCAACATCAGGAGCAACCGGGTGTCCAGTATCTTGCCCAAGGATATTTCGACACCATAACAGGAGGCTCAAAGCAACAACCACCAGGTTGGGAGATGACTACTCCTACCACCTGAGCCATGCTGCCCCCATTGTTTTTGTTCTGCATTTTGTATTCTCAGTGGCCAGCAGCAGGTGATGCTGACAGGTCTGCCCCGCCCAAAAGAAGTCAACAAGCCGTCAGTGTACAGCTTCTGTGGCACATTGAGAGAAAAATGTGGATCTCTACGCCTGGAAAGTACAAATGAATCACGATTTGCGATGCCGCGGGGTGGAGCTCGCCCTGTTTTACACAGTATGAACTAAAACGCAAATGTCTCCTAATCATCAGTAATCCTGGATAAAAGAATAGAATGTGTTTACTGTATTTATATTTTATTGTTAGTCAATTGCTACTCTTTATGTTTAAAATGAAGGTCAAGATAATTACGAATTTGAAATAAACAAACCAAGAATCAAGTTTATTTGTAGTTCTAGACGTTCAAAAGAAATTTTACACACTTTTTGTCTCTCCTATGAGTTGATGCTTTTTTCCTAGTGTTTAACGACGCCATATGCAAACGATATATACATTAGACAATGACGTCATCTTGCAACATCCAATAGCTACTCTTCTTACTGACAAGTTGGCGGCACTTGCAACTCCATAGCTTTAAAGCTCATTCCCGCCCCCTTCACAGCCACTTTGCTCTCCCCAACAGGTTTAAATAAGGTAAATACAGTTTACATAAAGAACAGCGTAGTACTGCGTAGTAGTATATGCAGTACTAACATTGAGTTTAACGTTGACTAACGCAGTAACAACAACTTACCTCGGCATGTAAAATGAATGGAAAATATGCTGCCGACGGTCAAATAAACTTCCGGTAAAATGGCGACCTTCACCTTTCAGTTGTAGTTCACAGACTAGTTGATCTAAATTATCTTTTTTATACGTTTGTTTTTGTAGAATAGTTGAAGTTTGTAGTTTGTAGTTACTTTGTAAAACGTTTTTTTGTCCACGTTTAACGTCTGGTAGTACCCCACTTGGTGTTTATTGAGAAGTTAGTTTGTGTGATTACCGCCCGCCTGGCCTGGTTCTCGGTGTCCGCCTGGCGCAGCAACATCTCGGCTCGGTCTTCCGCGTCATACGCGACCTGCTGTAACTTCATTATTTTTCTCCTTACTGCATCAATGGACGCCAGCGTCGCCATTCTGCTTCGTCTCCGCTTGTCACTATGTTGTCATGGTTACCCCGGCAACGGTGTCACGTGCTCACACGCGCGCCTTCTTTTTTTCCATTTATACGTTTAAAAACAAATCTTTAACCCATCCATAAACCCACTATTTAAGATCTATAAACTTATCTACCCCGTTGGATAAATCTATTTATAATCCCGCTATTCATCTATATGTCAAAACCATCTACAATCTGCTATTATTAATCTTACTTAACCTTACTTAGGCCGAACGGTGTTCGAGTGGGTAGCACATTGGCCTTACAGTCAGGAGGTTCATGGTTCGAATCTCCGTTGGCCATCTCTGTGTGGAGTTTGCATGTTCTTCCCGTGCGTGTATGGGTTTTCACTGGGTACTTCGGTTTCCCCCCACATTCCAAAAACATGCATGTTAGGTTAATTGGCAACTCTAAATTGTCCATCAGTGTGAATGTTTGTTTGTCTATAAGTGCCCTGCGATTGACTGGCGACCCTCCAGGGTGTACCCCGCCTCTCGCCCAAAGTCAGCTGGGATAGGCTCCAGCATACCCGTGACCCTAATGAGGATAAGCGGCATAGAAAATGAATGAATAACCCTTACTTATGCATTTTAAACTTACTAAATGCAGGAAGTGCACTAATGTATTGAAATAGGGAAAGTGGAATGTGGAACTGTCAATTACATTGTGGCAGCGCGTGCGGCTGGGGAAGAATGTCTCGGACACTCGGACTGTCATCCCAGGATCCCCACAGGGCTGTGTACTTTCCCCCCTGCTCTTCTCCCTGTACACCAACAGCTGCACCTCCGGCCACGACTCGGTGAAACTAATTAAGTTTGCGGATGACACCACCCTCATCGGGCTCATCTCAGACGGTGATGAGTCTGCTTACAGGAAGGAGGTGGACCGGCTGGTGTCGTGGTGCAGCTGCAACAACCTGGAGCTCAATGCTCAGAAGACAGTGGAGATGATCGTGGACTTC